>MU224185.1:476565-495410 GCA_018584345.1 Thuja plicata
TATATGAAATTAGGGCACAATCTTCCAAGGAGGCCTACATAGGAGAATTAAATCCCATTAAAGCCTTTACCCCTAGGAGAGGACCTATATTAAATATAATTTAGGAATCAACGCTTTGGAACCTGAACCAGCTGACCCGGAAGCGGGAAATACTTTTTGCAAAGGCCAACCTCCTAAAATTGCAAGACCCCAGGATCTAAACCCTGGGTCAAGATCGAGGTCGACCCTGACCTAGGTCAGGGTCAAGGTCAACATAGACCTAAAATATTGACCTTGACCCTGAAGCCCAGAATCACCAATCTGCCATCTGGAATGCAGAAATCAGGCCAAACAAGAGTGGAAAGAGGAACAAAATAGGGAGGAAGCCATGTCAAGATCAGGAACGCATTCAAGGCGCTTTCCATGACCCCAAACCACTTACTTGAAAGGCTAAACACATCTACAATGGAAGTGCTTCCATTTTACGACTATACACACACAACCATAAGTCAGCTTGTAAATAATAATTAAATGACCCAGTCGGCCATACACTCCACAATGAATAGATATTAAATACACTAGTTGGCTGCAATTAATAACAAAATACATAGGAAAACACATCAACCCAGATTTAGGTCCACACAAGATCCAATGCCACAAATATGCATATTGGGTGTTCTTGATCTCTTTCTGGTTTCAGAGAAGAATATCCATTGTAATAGTTAGCTTTATAAATGAAAATTCAGTGTTGTTGTACTGTTATCAAGTTGTCTCCATTATGCTTTCTAAATCATATAGACTAAGGCATCAAGGGTGTTTTGGTCTTGTCTACTATAGATCTGTAATAGAGTCATTTAGAGGATTAATGTGATTTTGAATTATTTTTTTAGATATGTATGAGTTTGGAGTATTAAGAATATGTCAAACTTATCTTTCAGTGGATGTTGATTAATGTATTGTCTATTCCAGGGTCTCTTCCAAGGGGAGGGTTAAATACTTTGAATAGGTAGTTGCATATTTGAACATACTGGTGGATTTATAAGTAGAAATTGATTGACAGGGTATGTTTGATGGAAGGCATTAGACATATTAGATTGTATTATTTTCTTTGTTTATAATCTTCCTTTTGCACTGTTATTTTTTACTCTGCTTCTCATTGGATAAGGCACTGGTCTATGTGGGATCTAGGGTATTTCAGGGATCTATTAATCAAATAGATCAATGAAAATATTTTCCATTCATGTTTGTAGGAAGGAGTTAGCATAGGTCTGGTTTTCAAACATAATTTATGCAAGTGGGATACTGCATAAGATTTGGTAAAAATATTAAGGTACATATTACCTATAGGTTTGAAAGGTATTCCATAAATATGTATCTATAAGATATTGTTTTCCACAAGGGTTTAAGTGTGTGTAGATTAGGTATACCCACCTGATTGATGTGGAGCTCAAAGTGTAGAAGGTATTTGAACCTTATCAATGTTGGCTTTCTCTTGTCTCCTTTCTGTTGAGGGTGTTGAGTTTGTGTCCTAAGTTTTTAATCCCACAACCTGGTCTCAAAATTTCATCTAGGAAAGGAGATTACAAGAAAAAGAACTAACCAAATTGGCGGCTCTACTGGGGATATAGAATAGAAAGTTCTTGTATACCTTATCAGGGAAACTCTAGTATAAATAAATCAAATCAAATGTTTAGATGGAGTTAGCCCATCTAAGATTGAACAACAACATAAACACTCAGCTGGGGATAAGAGAGCTTTGTTCTCTTTTTAGTCAAAATCAATCCCAGAGTCATATGGTTGTTATAGGGCCATGTGCTACCAAGAAGCATTCTTCTTACTTATAAAGTAGGTCAGGGTTTGTTTTAATCTGTTATTACAATATTGTCCAAGAATTCCAAGTTCCAAAAAGATATATATTATCTCACAAGTGGTGAGTGGCGACTCCAAGTTCTCTGATTGTACAAGTGTTCATGTTTGGAGAAAGACAAATCAGAAAGGTGGACTTGCAGTGGAGATAAAGTACATGTTTGGGCTCCTATGAATGAGAGCATATTCAAGTGAGGAATCAATATGAGACCCTATTAGTGAGGGTGTATTGTGAGTTTGTTGGTTTTGAAGAAGGTCAGAGTTGGGTGAAGAAATCTCATCTGATTCAAATTGGTCCTCTGTAAAGAGGTGGAAACTCTACCAAAGATTTTAAAGGTCATCTGGAGGTGACTTCAGATTAGTATTTTTTTCAGCTACCCCAATACATCCAGGTATTTTATTTTCAAGGTTATAAAATTGCTTCCTTATTAAGTGATTTAAGCACTAAGAGAAGGAACAAGGTGTGTATAGAGGTTTGCATGCTTCAAAGTTAGAATTGCATTTTGCAAAATCAAGTGGAAGTATGTATTAGTTTATGGTTGCATGGTGGATCCAGAGAACTTGTGTTGCTACAAGAAAAAAATGTTTTCTCAGAGTGATGATTCATGCCCATAAAAGTACAAATCTGTGTCACACTTTTACAAAGGAAGAGGACCACGACATGCAAAGTAGTTAAACTTCAACGACATAAAAGTGGTATTTGTGTTTAGAATTTGAAAATGATGTAAACTAATGAAATATGTAAAATTGGATGTAGTTTATGCCTATAATTTTTTTAAAAAATTTTGAATAAGAATTGACATAGTTTTCTAATTTTTTAAGTCCATTTTTTAATTGTTGAAAAATGCTAAAAATTGATTGTCTAATTCCCACCAACAAAATATATATGTAAATAATCTTTTTTTTCCTCTGATTTTACAATATATTTTAGATGACATGTACAACTAGTGCAAGAAAAAAGAAAGATTGGTTTTCGGTATATATTTTGTCTGTTATAACTATTCACAGTTGGTGTTACCTGAAATTAATAGTTTTTGTCTCCCACCTAATTTGCCCTAGAAAATCTACACCAAATACAAAACAAATTATATATTCTTGAAGAGGAATCTCTCCTCTAGTGTTAAATATAAGTTTTAAAATTTTCTGACATGATTTGCTTTTTTTTTTTTGAACGAGCATGTTCTTCAAAGTTAAAATACCTTCTTGGATTTTTTTTAACTTACAATATATTATATTTAATCAAAATACTATAAACATTATATGACCATAATCTAGACTGGGAGCTCTACAAAAGGGTATTTTTAGATTTTAAGAATAATTCAGTTTTGGTGGACAAATAAGCCCCAGAAATGACATGTTTCAAAATTTCCTTTTTCTTGCTTATTTGGCTGCCACATGGGATGCCACATAAGTAGTTTCGGCCGAAACGGGTCCGGCCGAAACAGGTCCGACTGAAATGAGGGTTCGGCTGAAACGGGTCTAACCAAAACTGGGGCCAACCAAACATTGTCGTGTGGATGACTACGACCCTCAAAGTTGATATATATAAAAGGTTTTTTTTTAAATTAAAAGCAAAAATCAATTATTCTGACTTAAAAAATGATTTTTTATTAAAATCATTTTTTAATTGTTTTAAAAGCGTATTTTTGGGTGTTAAAGGGAAACTAAGAATTAAATTTATCAAGGAGGTTTGTATTATTTGCAAGTTCTTTTTATAGTTTTATGTTTTTAATTAAAGCATTGTTCAATATTAAATTATGAAATTATCAATATTATTTTTGAATTGTTTATCAATTGTATATGGTTTTGTGTATGCAGATGAATTGAAGCTCTCAATTTGAACAAATTGTGCAATGGGGAATAAAATAAACAGAACATAAAAATATGATCGAATAAGAGATGACAAAATGAAAGGTCATACAAAATGTAATGAAGATGAACCTATTGAAGGCCAAGAAGATCCAATTCAAGTAGGGGAACCAATTGATGAAAATATATCTTTTGACATGGGCAATTTGACGGAGATGGATGACGATTCACTTTTCAGTCAATTTTCATCTGACGAATTGGTACCTGAAAGCACAATAAAAAAACAATGCAAAAATATTTGGGATGAATATTTTCAAAATAAAAGTCTGATTGGAAAAACACAATTATTTGATAGGTTATTCAGGAAAAAAGAAATGACTCCTATTTTGGAGTTGTTAGGTATTGATAACCAGACAAACTTAGGAGACAATTTAAATCGAACAATAGTTGAAAATTTGCAGGATGCATTGAACGACATTAACAACTCAAGTGGAGGAGTTGATTTAAGTGTTGCACATAGAGCATTGATGACTACTTTATCTAGTAGGAGGTTGACACAGAGAAAACAAGTACATGCAATTTCTGATTTACTGAATGTATCTAGAAGAACTATTCAAAGATATATCAGGAAGAGAAATATGTTAGATGAAAATATTCAAAAGAATTGGGTTAATATTTGTAGATTTCCTCGAAAAGACAAAATTTTTGAAGATGTAAAAAGATAGGTCATTGAATATTGGACCACTCACTCTCATGTTTCTTCTAATAGAAGGGATACTATATAGATGAAAGATGAAGAGACCGGTATGAAAATTTCACATCCAAAATATTTTATAGATACAACACAAAATGAATTGTTTGAAGCATTCAAACAAGAATGTTCAGATGTGAAAATATGTCAAAGAATGTTTGAGAGGTTGCGCCCTTGCTTTGTATGCATAAATAAGGTAAGTAAAACTTGTTGTTGCCAAAATCATGTTGAGTTTCATCTATATTTGCAATCATATAAAAAGGTTATGGTAGTACTTAATTTAGATATGCTCATCCCTGCAAGTACGATACAATTTGTGAAGTCTATTTTATATGAGAAATTAGAAGATTCAGATGAGTTCAAAGTATAATGTATAAAGAGTGCATGCAGTGATTGTGGAGATTTACATAAATTTCCATTGCAAATTGAGAATATTAATGTTCCAATGCCAGTTTTGTGGAAAATATTTGAATATGAGACATACCAAACTAAGAGTGGAGATGAATCCAAAAAAATTGTATTGAAGGAGAGTGAATTGCCCTACCTTGAGTTTATGACAAGGTTCTATACTATCATTTATCCACATATCCAACATTTTCATGGTGCAAGATGGAAAGCTAAATAGTTTCATGATTCAAAAAATTGTTTTCCACCTGGTTGTATTCTTTCAGTTGTAGATTTCTCTAAGAACTATACATTCTCCCCTCAATCAGAGCTTCAAGCTCAATATTATCATTCTGACCAAGTTGCAATATTTGTGCAAGTGACCTATAGACATGCACAATTTGATTTGGATGAGATAGAAAGTACCAATCCAAATGAACACATTATCATCAAGGAGGTTCATTTCTATATCAACGATGATAAGGTTCATGATAGGAGCTATGTGACTCATTGTTTTGCAATGTATTTTGAAGATATTGCGAATCGTGGGATAAAAGATTCACAACACTGGGTTTGGTCTGATGGTTGTGTAGGTAAGTGTATGCACTTCAATTCATTTTCAAATTCTCATTGATTACTTGTTAAATTATTATGTGATCATAATCTTGCATATGTAACAACTTAATCTTGTAGGACAATTTAAATCTGCAAAAGCCTTTAATTGGCTAGCTATGCAACATGCTAGACACAATGTTAAGTTTCTATGTAACTTATTTGAAAGTGGACATGGAAAAGGAGAGCATGATGGAGCAGGAGCATGTGTGAAGCATGCACTTCACCAACATGAACTTGTAGGTACAAGTGGCATGAGCAGTATATATATATATATATATATATATAATAGTATAATTTAAACTTAGATGTATTTGAACTTTAAACTGATAGTTTAGAAATTTATAGGTAACATGATAGAGAATTCAAAGAAAATTATTGAATGGTGTAAAAATCATTTTTCTATTTGGGACACCAAATACAACAAACATTTTTTTTGGGAAGTGAAAGGTAATTTATAGTTTGTAGGAAAAATCTAAATTAAAATTTAATTTCGTGTTCATCTATGTTATCATAATTGTTGATTTAAATATGTACAAATTTCATTTCATATTTGTAACAGACATAGACAGATCTAATCCTTACAATTGTCAAAGGATTGTTGGTATTAGAAGTTTACATCAATTGATGAGTACCGGACAACACAAGCCTCTATTGATTCAAGTAAGAGAAAAATCATGTTTCTATGTTGACTGCGTTGAGGGTAATCCAATGAGTCAATGTTAGAATATTGAAAATGGATATGTTTCACAATGGGATATGAAGGAGTTAATCACAATGTCTCCTTATGAAGATGACAACATTGAAATAAACATTCATGATCATATATGTTCAGCTGATTATGAGCGTGTTTGTGATTTAGTTGTTATAGGTGCATGCACATGTACATGATCTTTTATTTAAATTTAATTTATTTTACTTTTCATTTGAATTTAATATCTAATCTACATTTGTATCTAGGTGATATTTTTGTTGTGGTTGCAGATCCTGACAATGTTGAAAGTGTAGATTATTATCTACTAAGATGCACGAAAGAAAAATACAAATTACTATAAGAAATTGTAGATAGTGATGGACAGTCATATCTGATTGGTTCAATTGTTATTGAAGGAACATATTATCAGCAAGTAAAGATAGACATAAATGGTGTTCAATTTATTGAATATATGTCTGGTAAAAAATTTCTACATTACAGTCACTTGGTTATAGCAACAAAGTTTCAATTTGAGACAGCTTGGCTAAACAATTTTCTGAAAAACACATAGCATTGGACTGCTACTTCAGGATTGGACACCCTAAATGGTTGCTAAGTAGATTATTTAATCTCATTTAATTATCGAACAGGGACATAAACTTGGAATGGTATTTGCAAAGTATATGCTTCAAACCTTCTTGATTCTCATGGCTAAACCTATGGAAATGAAATACATTATGCTTCAGGAATCTATATTATCTCAAATGAATGCAGTTATGCTAAGAAAATAGTAATCATGAGTAGGAGTTACTCTGATTGCCTATGCTGCAGGAATAACTTGCACCTATTCTGTTACTAGTGGCTGCAGGAAAAACAAAGTTCTATTTACTTCTTAATGAACAAGGAAATAACTTCTAATCTAATAAAATGATTCACTCACCAAGTGGGCCTCCTTGGATGAGTGAATATAAATGCAATCAAGACAAGAGACTGAAACTCAAATTATTCACTCTATTCATTCATGGAGGAAATGTACTTGGAAAATAAAAATAGTGCTACAATGCCAACTTCTATTCCAGAGACTAAATCAACTAACTCTCTTGGGAACTACAAAATTCCACTTATTTAAGGAGAAACTACACTAATACATAAATCTAGGATCACTCCATTAATGAGGATCACTAATGGATACAAAGTGCTCATAACAAAAACCTTGAACAACAATAGTAGGTCTTCAAGTTCTTCCTAGGATATAGCATGTAGTGGTTCTAGATTTGTGCGCGGTGTCTACTCGAGAACTAAATTGACTCGTTCCTCTGCGAGAGTTCTATGACACACCCTTCTTCAACCAATTTACTTAATTCCTTGCTTTATGTTGGCACTTCTGTAGGTAACAGTTGTTGCTAACTCCTTCAGCGCCATGCTGGAATTATTGAATGTGCCATGACTTGATTCCTACAAAATGGTTAGCATACATAACTTCTGACACATAACTATATTTTATCATTTTAATACTAAGAAATAAGTGTGAGTTTCCATTTGATATTCTTTCACAACATTTGGCTATAGGAAGGAGACTACCCATAAAAATAGCATAGGGGAAAGGAATATTTATTTAGCATGCAAATACCTATATTCTGCAACTTCTATCCATCAGTTCCAAGAAAAATATATTATGTTTTTACCATCCATTTTACATACTTATGTCCTTACATATAAAATATATAAAAACCATAAGTTTAAAGTCTCTGCTTTGAAAGAAAACTACTGAAAAAGGAAAGTAAACACATGGAAAAGATGGCCTTTTGAGAGGCTCATCATTCCCCCCAACTGCACTATTGTTGGTCCCCAGCAATCATGAAATTACAGATCCTGGCCCTAAGCCTTAGGTCACTGGCGGTCTTCTCACCTGGTTCATCAACAACATAGTTGAAATATCCATGGGTGTTCCAAAGTCTGTCCCACCTTTGTCTTTCTTTAATCGTATCATGATCTTCTATGTTCTCATTTACTGCTAGTAAAGGCTACATGAAGATAGGAGGTTGACACCTTAAGGGCATCCAATAATGTAGCTATGTGTGGCCCAACATTATAAACCATGGGGCACGACGAGTAGCAAGAGTTAAATTTTGTGGACAATGGGGTTCCCTAATTTTTAAGTTGTGGGGTATCCTTATCCACCTCTACCTGTAAGATACAATTGCGGCCTCAACATCTTGTGATGAATGTTGTTCCCAATCTGCATATCCTTGTTCTCTGACTGGAAGAACCTTGCAAGACCCACTAGGGTTCATTGTGATTGAGATCCAATCAAGGAAAGTCTGCCTAGAGCTCTAAAATTTAGGCCTCATCATGAGGGGTGTTTCTATCTCACTGCTTTGATATGGGAGAGCCTAATGCTCTCTGCTGATCTCATTCTAAATCCAGGACATAACTTCCCTTGACTAAACATCTCCCATGTAAAGAAGTGAATTCCAATCTCTATTTTCAGGCACAACTAGATTGTGCAGATATAATTCACATAACAGGTTCTTGATGGGCATGGGTGCTGATCGGAAGGCATCATAGAAGTCGTTAGGTGTAGAAATAGAAGGATTTAATCCCTCTACAATCCTTTTCAATTGAAAGCTAATAAATTTTTCCTTAAGGAACAATGCATAAACTGGAGAAGGTGACCTACATGCCATTGTTGCAGGAATCAATTCAGTGATCTGCTCAATTCTCCTTTCCAATAATGCAATTTGATTTGTTTTTTGTTCAAGTTGAAAAGGCTGCTCCTCAATTATCCTTTTTAGTTGTTCTATCTCCAGTTCCCATTGTGTCTTCTCCCAAGTGAAATTTCGGTACAAACTCAATCCTCCTGCTAACGGTGTGGATAAATATAATGGTGGCATGGGTTCTTTCTGAAGAACATTAATCCATCTAGATGCAGTTTGAGGGATCTTTACTTTCTCCTCATTAGTGAAAGTAGCCCCTTTCTCCTTGTCACAAGTTTTCACTGAATCATCTGCTTGGCAGGATTCATCAATGGAAGCTTTTCCTTTCCAAATGACAAGGGTTTTTATCAAATCATTCACTTGGGATGATTCAGCTACCCTGGCTAATATGTCCAATCCATCTTTGCTCAATTGTCCAAACACTTCTTCAATAATGTCCTCATTCACTGTAGGAAATTCATTAGGAGGGAGATTCTCTAAACTGTCATATGAATCTTGCCTGATAGAATTATTGCAAAATCCATCTATTTCTAAAGAATCCTTATCACTGTCCACAACGATGTATTCAATTTGTGGATCAGTTGTAGCTTCATCATCCACAATGTGGGCTAGGGTATCACTATCTGCTCTGTTTGAATCCATTTCCTTCGAAGAGGAATTTTCTGTAGATTCAGAGGACTCAACATTTATAATTGAATTAGGGGTTTTTCTTGCTTTACTAGCACTAGCACAAAGTCTAGCACTCTTCCTGACAGGGGTTTGAAAAGATCTCATAGGTTCCTTGCATTTATTTTTTGTGGAGGACACCTCCCCTGTAATGGCTACATGAGGTTCTTCTGGCGTTTCCTCCTTGGAAGAAGGCAAGGGTTCCTCAGGTATCTTATTCATATTTTTCATTATCGATTGGTTTCTATTCTGGAGTCATATCCTCTGTATCTATGGTTTTATCTTTATCTTTCATAACAGTAGACCTAGTTTCTTCAGATGGTGAAGTATCAGGAGTGGCAACAACTTCCCTAGTTTTTCCTTTCTTTTTATCAGAAACAGGAGTGCTAACATTGCAGGCCCTTTTCCTAGATGGAGTAGGTCTAGAAGAGGATGCTTCAGGAACAGGTTCTATTTTATGAATTATTTTACAAATCCCCATTTTCGTATTAACCCTACTACCTACACCCTAGCCTCTCAGGCCAACCACCCTAGGTGCTAATTATATCATAGCCAAGAATTCCTCCCAAGTCTGAATTGACTGTTTAATTAACTCCCTTTCTACAACTCAATTAATTAAATAGTGATGGGAAATAGATTTTTCTTTTCCTAACTAAACAAGAGACACCTACTTTTTCACAATATTAAAAAGAAAACTAGGTAAGTTTACTGGTCTATTTTCATGGTGGAGGGCACTCAGAATCTTGAAATGCAGTCCATGCAGCTACTTGTAATGGCCCTCACAGGTGAAGTAGGATATTATAAATGTAGTCAGCTACAAAAAATCCATGGGTAATGACGTTCTTGAAGTGCCCTGCTTCTTATCAATCTCCAACTGCGGGTCACTATGTAGGGTAAATTGTGCCCTAGCTGAGCGCAAGTCAATATCCTTACTCCACTTTTCTCCTTCTTGTGGAAAATTTGTAACCTCTTCCATGATGTCTTCTAAGAATTCAACCCTCAAAACCTTCACTACTGCAAACCCATTGTTCAAAGTATTTAGAAATTGAAAAGCAATTTTGTCATCAAAGCCATTAAGGCTTAAGAAGTAATCCTACCATCCCCATTTCTGAAACAATTCACAGGCAGCTGGATCCCCAAGTAACACTTGATGATCTATAGGCTCACGCCTCTGAAGGTCTCCACCCATTGCAAATGATAAGAAAATGGCTCTATAGGAGCTTCTCAGTTGCTACAGAAAAATGGAAAATGCAGGACTTCTTACGGACGCAAGATGTTTTTGTTTTGCTTTATGATAAAACTAAAGTACAAGATAGCTTTTAATTCTAAGCAAGCAAGCATTATTTGAATGGTTTTCATAAATACATTTGCACATGTTAAGGTTTGCCACCCGAACACGTCGCAAAATTGTCATTATTAAGTGAACCTTAACTTTAATTTTTCAAATCAACTTTTAAATCATGATGACTTAATCACTAAAGGACAGATAAGCTCCCACATGACGACGGTCACCATGAAAAGACAAGAAAGAAATTAAGTTTGCCTTTCTGCATGCTAAAATTAATTTAGAAATATTGAAACAAGCATTAAATAACCCCTCCCCCCAACTAAGTATAAGGCATGGGTCCCACCAAGTCGTTGTGTGCAAGAATAGAAAAAGAAAAGAACACTCATTTCAAAATAATAAATGAATAAAATAAGATATGTGCAAAAGTATGTGTTACTAACCTGAGTTGCTACAGGAAGAGTGTAATGTTAGGTGACACGCACTGATGGAGTGATGCTGCAGTGCGGACACATGGAAGAGAGAGGAGGTGATACAGATTTTTATTATGAAGAAAGCAAATCATGAAAGTGAAATGTTTATTATGGAAGCTGGAATAAAATAACAGCTTGGCTGAAATCTGGGCAGAAGACCCAGATGCTTCGGCTACAGGAGTGGCGCTGGCTGAGCACTGCTGGAACTGCTGTAAGAAGTCTTGATGACTCTCAGGCTTGTGATATATCTTAAGATGATGCCCGTTAACAAGGAATTTGAATCTGACAGGATCAATTGTAGATAGCTAAATGACACCATTATCAAATACTGAGACTATTTCATAGGACCCTAACCAACGGGTTTAAAATTTTCCAGGAGTATGCTAATATCTTGAATCATAGAGCAATGCCCAATCTCCAATGGAAAACTTTTTATCTTTGATGAATCTGTCATGCCACTTCTTTCGCTACTTCTGAATTAGTTCTGTGTTATAAAGTGCAGATTTCCTATATTCATCCAATCCATTGAGCTGCAGGAGCATGTCCTCTTATGCCTTGTTCAGGTTAATATCTAATTCCAATGTCATTTTGAGATTCTTATGCTAAAACTCAATAGGCATGGATGGAAATTTCCCATAGACCAACTCAAAAGGAGTGAATCCAATAGTGTTTTTTCAAGTTATGCAGTAAGCCCATATGGCTTCAAGAAGGTGAGTAGCCCAATCCTTTTTGTGAACTACAACTGTTTTGGTCAGAATGGCCTCTATTTCCCAATTTGTGATCTCAGCCTATCCATTGGCCTGAGGATGGTATGGTGAAGATTTACCATGCCTCACCATGTACTCATTCATCAATTCAACAATAAGGTTAGAGGTAAACTGTGCCCCTTGATTTGTTACTATTTCTCGAGGCACTCCAAACCTAGTAAAAATAAAATCATATAAAAACTCTGCTACCTTATGGTCCCTTGCATGCCTCATTGCTTTTGCTTCAACCAATTTTGTGGCATAATCAATGCATACTAAGATATAAGACTTACCATGTGAAGATGGCTCAATGGGGCCGACAAAGTCAATGCCCCATTTGTCAAATGGTGTTACCACCACCTGAGGCTGCAGGGGTATTTCATCAGTCTTGGTGGGGCATCCCATCCTTTGGCATCTGTCATAGTACCGGGTATGCTTAGCTACATATTTATGTAATGTAGGCCAATAATAACCGGTTTTCAATACCTTGTATGCTATTCTTTTTCTGGCAAAATGGCCACCACACAGCTCATCATGAAATGCCCAGAGGATTTCATAGGTCTCATCTTCACGAACACAACTACGGGTGACTTGATCAAGACCTGTGTAGAACATAAATCCAAATATCCATGAAAAATTAAAACTTTTCTCAACCAACAGCCGGTGTTCATGAGGAAAAAAATGAGGTGGTGCTAGTCCTGTAGCAAGATAGTTGGTGATGTCAGCATACCACAGATTCTAATTTGCAATAGAGAATAGGTGCTCATCCGGGAAGCTGTCATCAATTACTGCAGGATCATCAGGAACTTGTAATCTAGAGAGGAAATCAGCGATGACATTAGCTTTTCCTGGTTTATCAATGATAGTTATATCAAACTCCTACAGGAGGAGTAACCAGCGGGCTAACCTACCAGAAATGGCGGGTTTATTCATCAAGTATTTGATTGCTGAGTGATCAGTATAATCAAATACTTCATAACCGGTTATGTAATGTCTAAATTTATTCAATGCATAGATTACATCAAGCAGTTTCTTTTTAGTAATAGTATAATTTAATTTAGCACCTTGCAAATTTTTGCTTATGTAATAAATGGCGTGCTCAACTATACCTTCTTTTTGACCCAACACTGCCCCAATTGCATAGTCAGATGCATCTGTGTGGATATGAAAGGGAAGCTTCTAGTCTGGTCCTCTAAGAATAGGGGTATTTTTCAACACATCCTTCAACTGCTGGAATGATGACTCACAGTCGGTTGTCCATTCAAATTCTACTTCTTTCTTTAATAGATTATATAATGGAGCGGCAAGTTGGCTGAAGTTCTTGATAAATCTCCTGTAGTAACCGGCATGACCAACAAAACTCCAGACATCCTTCTTCTTTGTTGGGGTTGGGAGTGTGATGATGGCTGCAATCTTTGCAGGATCAACTTGGATACCAAAGGATGAGAGGTAATTCCCTAAGACAACTCCCTCTTCCATCATCATATAACACTTCTCACTATTAAGTGAGAGATTGTAGTCCTGACATCTTTGAAGAACTTTGTCCAAATTAGCATAAGCCTCTTCGAATGTAGTTCCATATGCAGTAAAATCATCCATGTATATTTCAATACAGTTAGCAGCAATGTCAAAAAAAATGCTTGTCACTGCCCTCTAGAAAGTAGCGGGTGCATTACATAACCCAAATGGTAAGACAGAATAAGAAAATGTTCCCCATGGACAGGTGAACGTTGTTTTATCCTGGTCTTCTGGTGATATCCGGATCTAGTTGTATCCACTAAAACCATCTAGGAATTAAAAATACTTTTTTCTAGCAAGGTTGTCAAGTACTTGGTCAATAAAGGGCAATGGAAAGTGATCCTTCTTGGTTGATTTATTAAGTTCCCTATAGTCCACACAAACTTGCCACTTGCCACCTTTCTTGGGGACAATTACAAGAGGGGAGACCTACTGACTGTCAGAAATAGGATATATGAAGCCAGCTTGGAGGAGTTTTTTCAATTCAGCTTTTACTACATCTCTTAATGCAGGGTTTATTCTTCTTTGAGGTTGCCTAATAGGTATGGACTCAGGACTGATATAAATCTTATGAGTACACAATTTTTGGTCAATCCCCTTCATGTCAGTATAGTCCCATGCAAAAGCTTGCTGACTCTTTTGTAAAAGCTAGAGAAGGCTAGACATCTAAGATTCAGGGAGATTCTTATTGACATTCGATTCCTTACCTGAGACAATTTGTACTTTTTTAACTTTATCCAACATAAGAACCTCTGCAAAAGAAGGTGACTTTATTTCATGGGGTAACAAAGTATGGAGATAATCAGGTGTTGCGGGAAAATTGGATGAAGACTTCTTGGGCAATATGGTTTGTAGAGAAAAATCAGGGACATGACATGAGGGTTCTTCAGAGCCATACTAGTTTGTAAGGATTGCCACTAGTATGTCATCCTCCTCCTGTGAGGCCATGAATGGATTTCTACCAATAACTATAAGTTGTACTAAATTGGCTTCAAGGGGGTCATCTCCTAAATCCTACCAGACAACTTGGTCAAGTTCAGCTTGGGGTTTGGATGGAGAATACAGGGTTAATTTATTTGTATTAATACCATCAGATATGGTCATTTTCCTTAAGTGGCATGCAATGCAAGCATCTGTTGTGGCTAACCAAGGCCTTCCTAGGATTAATGGATACCCTCCTAGTGTGGCTTTGGGAGACATGATGATGAAATCTGAGGGGTAGTCCAAGGAATCTAGTGTGACAACAATATCCTCTACCATACCATCTAGTTTGACAGTTGAATTATCGGCTAACTGGAGAATGGTGGGTGTTTCCCTCAACCCAATGATACTAAGTCTTAACAACACATCCATAGTCATAACATTAATAGAGGCCCCTAGATCAACCAAGACATTCTATATTTGTATACCATTAATGTGAATGGTAACCATTGGACTTGCGGGATCAAAGTATTTAGGCATCAAGGCTTTACTAAGCATAAGATCATAAAGTTTCCCAAGAACATGGACAGTATCAGGATCTTTCTTCTTCCTACTAGGGTTCTTGATACAAACTTCCTTGATTGCTTTATTATAAATTGGAATTTCCTTGAGGGCATCTAATAATGGTATTTGGATAGTCATTTGCTTCAGTTGGTCAATCAGATCAGTTGCAATAGGATTCTCTTTAGGGGTTACTAATGGTTGGGCCAATCTCTGTAGAAAAGGTGGGATTTTCTCAACTAGAATAAGTGGTACAATAGGTGGGATAGTAGTATTTTGACTGTCAAAAGCTTCCTAAGTATCAGAAACATTAGTTATTATGGGTGCTCTTGGTGCAGGCAATGTGGTCCCAGATCTTAGGTGGATGTCATTCACTTGCAGTGAATAAGCTTGCTGCTTGTTATTAGGATTTGGATTTGTTAGTGCAGGTAGTTTTGGTTTCTGAGGATTATTATTGGCTATAGGAGGCGGAGGTATAATAGCTTTTTGTTGAGGTGGAGGCATAATATCTTGCTTGAAATTAAATCCTAGATTATAAAAACTAAAATCATGAACGCCAAAGTAGGTTTGAACTAACACCATCCCCGACAGTGGCACCAAAAATGATTGGCTAACCAATTGTCTCAAAAACACATAGCATTAGACTACTACTTCAGGATTGGACACCCTAAATGGCTGCTAAGTAGATTATTTAGTCTCATTTAATTATCGACCAGAGACGTAAACTTGGAATGGTATTTGAAAAGTATATGCTTCAAACCTTCTTGATTCTCATGGCTAAACCTATGGAATTAAAATACATTATGCTTCAAGAATCTATACTATCTCAAATGAATGAAGTTACACTAAGAAAATATTAATCATGAGTAGGAGTTACTCTACTCGCCTATGCTGCAGGAAAAGTGCACCAGTTCTGTTACTAGTGGTTGTAGGAACAACAGAGTTCTATTTACTTCTTAATGAACAAGGAAATAAATTCTAATCTAATAAAATGATTCACTCACCAAGTGGGTCCCCTTGGATGAGTGAATAGAAATGCAATCAAGTTAAGAGATTGAAACTCAAATTATGCACACTATTCATTAATGGAGGAAATGTACTTGGAAAATAAAAACAGTGCTACAATGCCAACTTCTATTCCATAAACTAAATCAACTAACTCTCCTGGGAACTACAAAATTTCACTTATTTAAGGAGAAACTACACTACTACCTAAATCTAGGATCACTCCATTAATGAGGATCACTAATGCATACAAAGTGCTCATAACAGAAACCTCGAACAACAATAGTGGGTCTTCAAGTTCTTCCCAGAATATAGCATGCAGTGGTTCTAGATTTGTGCGCAGTGTCTACTTGAGAGCTGAATTGACTTGTTCCTCTGTGAGAGTTCTGTGACATGCCCTTCTTCAACCACTTTTCTTAATTCCTTGCTTTATGTTGGCACTTCTATAGGTAACAGCTGTGTTATTAATAATTGAGACAGGGGGGTGAATCAGTGGCCTCAAAAATTCATCCTTTAAACTTTAATCCACCAATCAATACACCTCAGATTATTAAGTCCCTACAAGATGTATGCCTTGAAATACTTGAAATAATTAACTGTCTGTCGGTTTACCTTGTCTTTCCTTATTCTCCTTGATTACTGATAAGCAGTAAAACTTATCTACCGATACTCAGTAAATATGTAGAGTATACCAATCAATCCAGAAATGCATATGTGAAATGTAAAACAATAAAGTAATAAACCATACACATATAACACATGGATTTTAACATGGAAACCCTGTTAAGGGAAAAAACCACTGGGACCGATACCCTGAATTTTCACTCTTCTGAAGTGAGCCCTGTTAGGAGCCAACCCTGTTAAAGGTTACAGACACACTGTTAAGTGTGACCTTGATAGAGGATTTTTATGCATAGGTTGTCACTTAATATCTGGCATCTATGCTACCATCCTTTAATCAGCCTTTAGACTGTCAATAGGCTTTATGCTAATCTTACTGCCATCCTTGAATCAGCCTCCTTCTTATACTATCAATAGGCTTTAGGTAAGACTGATGCTACTATCATGAATCAACCTTTTTGGTAATCTATTAGGATATACCTCAATTATAGAAGATGGTTAAGTCCTTCTCTATTAAGAGACTTAATGCTTCAATGGTTAAACTGAAATACAATGACCTTGTTTCTAATGCAACTTTGAATTGCAGATATTCAGATCTATTTATGTACAATACCTCTCTAATCAATGTATCAATTCAATTCCTTTGTGCTTCACACTTTTTTCTCTGTGATGCTATCCTTCACTGTTCGTCAGTGTCTGCAGAATTCTTTAGCTCTCCCTTAGCTTGATTGATCAAGACTGTATGAAGTTTATCCTTCACCAGTTTTTGTTCAGCATCTTCTTTCAATTCACTCCCCCGTGTATATGATTGCTTATGGAAATTAATTATGATTGTCTCTTATATAGACAAGATATTCCTTTATTTCTGATTCTCGATTCTTGATTCTTGGTGTGAAAAATAATCCAGCCAAATTGATTTACGACTTTAACTCCTGATTTATCTCGTAGTTATCTTCTTGCCAACTATATAAATCAATTACTTAACTGTGGTTGAATAAAACAAATAAAACAATTAGTTAAGTCTATCCTTAAGCTCTGACAGCTAGATATTTTGTCATTTTCTGATCTCTCTATTCTGTCAGTCAATTCTGTAGTTCGTCGCCGGTGACAACTGCCAGTTCTATCGGTGTAACTTTAGTTAGCTTTGGGATCTCTGTCCGTCGGGCATCATTGGATCTTGTTCATCGAGAAAATCTATTTTCAGCTCACCAGGCATCCTGTGATTCTTCTTCGTTGGGCAACACTGTCTTCTACTCGTCGGGCATCACTGTAACTTTATCTCTATCTTTACCGATGGTGTGCACTCCGTCAGTGTGGTCTATCACTTAGTGAATACTTGACTTTTATGCATTGATGAAAGCATAACCTCTATTCCATTGATTCTCTAAAGTCTTGGGCATTATGTACATGACCATACAGATGATATCAAGTTGACATTAATGACAATACAAACCACTAACTAGTTTAATGTTTTGCATCATCTTCAACTTAACATTATCAAACATTCAATCAGTTACATGTCATCAATCTCTCCCTTTGGCATTGATGGAAACATGCTATATTATCATACTATACTATTTTTAATACAACATGAAATACAATTGTTGAGATTCATCAAATTACCAAACAGTTTGTTTTGATAACTGATAAAAATGTCTGACCGTCGGTAAGCTCTGTGTTAGGTTAGATTTGATTCTTGCAGCTTTCCTTGTTTCTTCTTCTTTGATGTCTCTGTCTTTTGTTTGCAACTGTTATACAAATTGTCTCTTTTGTTTGCAACTGTTATACAAATTCTCTCTTTATGGATATGATCTCTCCCTGTTTGGAGTAATTTGATAATGAATAGTTTCTGATGATAATATGGATACATTCTCTCCCTTTGAAAACAATGCCAAACAAATATTTATCAAATATATGACATTCTGTCAAACAATTTCTTCTATCCATCATATATTCCTTGAATATAACAATATGTTCTGGTGCTTGGTTCTGATATATACCTTTCTGTATGTAGATGTAGCTTTGAAGTTCATTTTCTGCTTGCATCAATCATGAATGATATTCTGATAATATATGGCTAATGTAGCCTTCAGTTCTTTTACTGACTGGAAGACATGGGTTTGACCCCTAGTCTTTTTCTCAGGTACTCAAATGTATCCTTGGGCAGTGGCTTGGTGAAGATATCAGCCAATTGTTCTTTTGATTGCACATATTCAAGTATGACCTCTTTTTCTTGA
>MU224185.1:510165-561847 GCA_018584345.1 Thuja plicata
ATATATATATATAACCTTTGATACCACCTGAGCTAACAAACTACTTATAAACTACTATGTAAATGATTATATAGTCTAATTAAGAGTTATGTTTTCCACAAGTTTGCTACAATATCCCAATGTGATACATTTGTTAAGAGCAGATCAGCTTCTAAATTAAAAGTAGAGTTATTTATATGTATATATAAGAACATGCATTTCTCCCTCTACTAAGTCACTTATGTAATAAGAAAAGTAAATTCTTTGAGAGATAGTATTCCTCATTTCTTCCTTCATTAATATTTATTTTTCTAAGAGAAAATTGACATACCATTGTGTATAGATGTTATGCTTCCCTCTCTTATACTTATGCTTATAATTGTGAATTGGACAAATGTTCTCATTTTAACATAATATCCATAAATCTAATTCTTATATTAGAAAAAAAATCTTGAATCTATTTCATCTTTTAGTTTTGATTATTAATCATTTATATGAAGCATGGTGTACAATAGTCAATTTTATGTTGACATGATATTTTTTCTCTTCTTATATTTTGTATACAACGAGAACAGGTGTCCATTTCATAATCTTAATAATAATAATGGTTTTCCTCTTTTTAAGTATTATATTATATAAACATAGACAATGAGAACACATGTCCATTTCATAATCTTAACCTTAGGCATAAGAAAAGGAAGCATCACATGATATACAAATACGATATCTCATTTCTTCTTTTAGAAGAATTAGATGTTTGATAATGCGATAATTTTATACAAAGTCGATTGCACATGCATGCCAACGCGCTCTTTAGCTATTATTATTATTAAATCTCTTTGACCCCATGTCACTCCACAGGTGCCCCGCCACGAATAAATAAAGTAGAAATAACAATCAAACTGAGGGAGGCGTACTCAGATGATTCTAGTGTCAATTCCCCATTAGAGTTGTCTAGGAATTCTTAAAAACTCCTACCACATCAGCTGTCGCCTATAAATAGGCGGCCTAATCAAACGTATTACACCCAGTTCAGTAGAGAAGAAAGAAGATAACAATGGTGAAAGTTTTGTTCGTAGTTGCAGCCCTTCTTATAATACAGACCGTGTGTGAGGGCGAGGGCCTAAGGCATAATTTTTATAAGAAAAAGTGTCCTCGAGCAGAGGCCATTGTCAAACAAGTTGTTCACAAATACGTAGCAAAAGACCCAACTGTTGCTGCTCCTCTTCTACGCATGAACTTCCATGATTGTTTTGTGCGAGTCTGTAATGTTTTACTTAACTCATTTCTCCTTCTCTTCATGAATTTTCTGATTTACTCATTCGTAAGCATAGATAGGACTTTGTAAATAAATTACAAAGAGTTTTGCATTATAAGGTGGTGTTTTTTTTCTAGGGTTGCGATGCGTCAGTGCTTCTGAATTCCACAGCTAACAACACAGCAGAGCGAGACGCCGCACCCAACCTCACACTTGATGGATTCGATGTAATTGAGGATGCGAAAGCAGAGATAGAGAAGAAATGTCCAGGCGTCGTTTCATGTGCTGATATTATTGCATTGGCTGCTCGAGACGCTGTCGTTAATGGGGTAATTTTTTTCGGGAACAATCCTTCATGAATCTCATTTATATTTGTATGAATAGTATTTTGGTTGGACCAGGAAATTTTATGTTTTGATTTGCTTTTTTTTGGTTTGTCTGACATCGGATTACAAGATGGGTTTTGCATGAAAAGTTAATATGAGTTCAAATGAGTCATTTTAACAAGAGAAAGTTTAGAGTGTGCTGATTATATATATATGAATGAGCGATTAGTGTTTGATTTAATTGATTAAAATAAGTGGAAAAAAGGTTCTAATTCATTAGACTTTCATTACTGTTTGATGTTTAATATATATATAGAGTGGAGGTCCATTTTGGCATGTGAAAACTGGTCGGAGGGATGGAGTGATTTCTAGGGCGTCTGAGGCTTTGGCCAACATTCCCTCTCCATTTTTCAACTTCTCTCAACTCAAAGCATCATTTGCAGGCAAAGGACTTAATGTTGAAGATCTTGTTGTTCTCTCTGGTAATCAAAAAATTAATTCTTAATAGTTGTAAATATTTCGGCACTTTAAAAACATACTTTAAACTTGGTAATAAGATTTTTTTTACAATCCATGAATTCTAATTGAGAGCTTTCAGATAAAACTGCACATGAATTTCTAACAAAAATTCATACATGATTTTATGGAAAAACCCTTAATTAGAACAGTTTAATCTTTGGTTTACTTGAATAATTTATCTGAAATCAGTAATTATCGCTCTAAGTATAATTGATGAAAATGATTGTAAATGTTTAGGAGGACACACGATTGGAAACAGCCACTGTTCTTCATTTAGCTCGAGGCTTTACAATTTCACAGGAAAGGGTGACATGGACCCTTCCTTGGACCCTGCCTATGCACAAGTATTGAAGAAGAAATGTCCCACCCTAGCAGACAATTCAACCACTGTCGAAATGGTTCCCAACAGCTCTGTCACCTTTGATAGCCATTATTATACAAATCTTCTTGCGAAGAGGGGCCTCTTCGTGTCAGATGTTGCCCTTCTCACAAACCCTGCTGCAAAACTACTTGTTGATAGGGAGTTGAAGGAGAAGAAATTTTTCAAAAGCTTCCGAAAATCCATGCAAAAGATGTCAGAAATTGGTGTTTTGACCGGAAGTGCTGGGCAAATTAGACATGTCTGTGCTCTTGTAAACTAAATTTCTCTCTGAGTTCGTGACTGGAGACTATCTCAATAAGCTTATAAAAGGTGTTGGAAGTATTAACTTCTTATTAGAATCTCTAATTCTGTATGCATTGAGATGATATTCTGATATCTCAATAAAATAAACCAAATATATAGAGCACTCTTCAATTTAAAAACTTACTATTAAAATATGATTGTTCTATTGATCATAAAATTTATTATCAAACTGTTTACGTCATCAAATATTAACCTAAGGAATCACAACAAGAGATGTACAAAGTCTCTCATACACACATGCATTCTACTCTCTTTTTAAAATCAAACGCTTTATTTTTGTTGAGCAAATGGAAACTTTTGCAATGATTTTTCTTAATATAATATAAAATCAAGAATAATTTTTATATAATTGATCAAATTTTAAGGGTTGTTTGGTGCATGGAATTAATTTATTAAGAATATGCCTATTCTAGAATAAGGTTTGGACCTGTTTGGTGTACCTAAAAGATGACTGAGATATTCTGCATTTGGATCCCATAATGTGGAATTGGAATAAGGATTATTTTTCATTTTTTTAATTAATTTGAACAATATGTATTTTTAACTTATTAAAAAATTATAATTATAAAAAAATATTTTCTTATAAATTTTAATTTTTGAACTTTTCATTTTTGTTGCTGATTTTTTAATTAAAATATATACGTATTTTTAACTTATATATTTTTCAATTAAAACATGTATTATTATTTTTTAAGCAAAATAAAATACGTATTATTAACTTAAAATAAATAAATGAATAATTTTTAAAAATAAAAAATAAATTTTAAAAAAAAGATTATAAAAAAATTATTTTACTTTATTCTTGCATTTTGTATCTTTAGTTTTCAAATATTACTTTTATTGGTGATGGAAGTACATGTAAAAAAGAAAAATTCAATTCCAAAAACAAAACTTCTATCCTACCTCAAATAAATCAAAACCTCCATATGTACTTGCATAAATAAGAAATTTTAAAAAAATAAATAAAGAATGCAATTAGACTGAGAGTGGAGGGGTGAATCAGTTATTAAAAAACTAATCCTTTGTCCCTTAGATGTATTAAATAATATAACATTGTTACTAGGTCAATTAAGATATTTTTTATGATATCCAATGCAATTATACTTTAGTGATTAAGTGTAGAAACATAAAGCATGAAAAAAATAACATATACACAGGTGCCACCAAGAATTAACGTGGAAACCCAATATGGGAAAAAACACCAATGTAACTAGTTACTATTTTTCACTCTTCTGAAGTGAGCCCTATTAGGAGCCAACCTTGTTAAAGGTTACAAAAACACACTGTTAGGTGTGACCCTGTTAGAGCATTTAAATCACCCTATGAGGAGTGGCCTTGTTAGAGGTCTTTAGCACTTCAACATAGAAATGCTACCTTGTGAGAGGATTTACAAAAAGATTGTTAAGTCTACTCTGTTAAGAGATTTGAGATCACTCCTACAATTGTTTGAAAGTAATAATGAATTGACATGTATGTGTAAGAAACTATCGTTGTTGATTCAGATCTCTATTTTGATTATAACTAGATCCTTGCTGATCAAATATTCTATTGCACCTCGGAGTGTTCTATACTCAATCAAAATCCCATCTGATTTCGCCTTCACTCTTCATATCACAAAATTTCACACTTCTACTTATCTTCAACTTTTCACACACTCTTACATTCAATCCAAACTTGACCTTTCATATATATGATAAGCACTGTCAAGTCGGCTTGAATATACTTATAAATAAGTAATAAATCACAATTAAGTCGGCCTCATATAACCAATTAATTATAGAATGTAAACCACTATTAGTCGGCTGACATTGAATAATCAACTCGGTTAACACTGAGTTTCTTTACTGCCTGACCATGACTGAATTGCCCAAGTGACTCGGTCAATGCTGAACATCTTCAATACCCGACTGATCTCAATCAACACTAAAAACTCTTTCCATTCACCAATTGTGCTCGGTCTGAATGTAGACATTTATGTAACATCCTTACATAAGTGTAAGTACATGTGTAACATCAATGACAATACACAATTGAATAATTGTCTTCAACAATATGTGTGTGTGTGTGTGTGTGTATATACACACACACACACATACATACATATATATATACATATACATATATTACACAAATAATTTTAAAATTTTATTATAATTTGAAATGAAAGTACAAAACCTAGAGGAATTGAGCACTGGACATGAGAACTCTCCATCCATGATGCTAGTGCATCACATAAAAACATCCTTACATCACGTTATCACCCTTCATTTGTTGCTCTAGAATCTCCCAAAATGTATGAATCAGGTCCTAGAACCAATTTAACCCTCACATATAAATGAGAAGACATGTTGGGATTGTTTAAGGTGTTTCTTCAATCAAACCTTTATTTTTATCTTTTAGCCTTCATTAAGAGCCACAAAATAGATGATTTGTAAAAATAAAATCTTTTAAATCCTAGGTCTTAAAGATCAAAGAATGATAAAAAAAGAATTATAATAATGTTAAGCTTGATCTCTAGAGAAAATTATGTATATATGAATAGTAATAGTAGATTTATGAACGTGAAGCGTGGATTTAGTTTCTTATGACTGAATCCATGGAAAGGAGGGCTTCATAAAGATTAATTATGATTGTTAGTGCTTTGAATGCAAATGACTTTTCCATTATGGGAAAGTACGAGACAAGATGGATTGGCAATCACATCATATCACACCCGCACACTTGCAGCACTCGCAAACACTTCATCAAAACTTGCTGCTCAAGCCAAAAAAAATAGAACCATCTGGAATACTTTGGAGATTTCTAGTTTGAGCCTATGTGGTGCTATCAATCATGCATTTTTGGAGATGGGTGGGGAAAGGCATAGGAGGGAACCTACTAAAGACTTGGAAAAATAGAAAGGGCGCACCAAAATCTAGAAGTATCTTCAAAGCGGAGGTATTTCCACATTCATTGAGAGGCTTCACGGTGGTAAGCTGACTATGAAAAATATGTTCATCAAGAACTGGGATGAGGGCAGAATTGAGATAAATGGAAAAAAATTTACGGTGACCAAGGAGGTTATCTTGGCGGTCACGGGGATTGCTTTAGTGGGAAATAAATTCTACAGAGATAGGAAAATCTCAAACTCGGCTATAAGCAACTTTGTCAGAAATGATGAGGAAAAGAAAGGGCTTACCAAGGTTGGCACACACGGCTAGCCTTAAACATCACACACTAAGGAAAAAATTAAGCTTGCAAAATGTAAGTCAACTTTGACTCTTTAACACATTTTGCCTAGGAATCAGTCATTAGTGTGTGATGTTTACAATGGGGGGCACACACTACCTTTCGAAAGGGGTGAAGAGACTATGGAAATTTGTGCTACGTGCCATCATCTACTACATAACACTAGCTACCAAGTTTGATAGAATCTATACCTATCACTTTGTCTTGTTGAACCATTTTTTCCATGATATGAATGTGTCCATTCCCTTTTACTTGTATGCTTCAATAAATGATAACATAAATGGTTATAGAGGGAAGGCCATAGCTAACCCTACCCTGCATGAGGGCCTTCTATTATTAATCTATGAATACTTTAAGGCACAAACCCTAGGAAAGTAGGTGGTTAAAAAAGATGAAGCGGAGGTATCTGGCTCAGATTACATCCCCCCAGAGATGGAAGAAAGTGAGGGTCTACATTCTGACGATGAAGAGGAATATGAAATGAAAAAAAATAACTCTGAGTTCGTCCTCTAAAAAGTGAAGAGTGAGTTTGAAAATCACCAAAAAAGAGAAACTGGCTACCCCCAAAAAATAGAGCACCATGATTATCTCTTCTGAGGAGTACATTGAAGAGGATATGGATAAGGAGGAGGAGGGCATCACCAGCGGAAAAGGAACATAGAGGATTAATTCTACCATGGGTAAAAATAACAAGGACATGAAGTGGGATTTGAAAGAGGAACGATATACCCATGCAGACAAAACCTGTAGTGTTTCCCCTACCTTGGGTCAAAATCTAAAGAGGAAGCTCCAGAACGACTACCAAGACACTAATAAAACTCCCCACTCCCCTTAGATCTCACAACCGCAAGATATGGAGAAGGATGATAGACATCAAGATGAATTCTATTGCTACATGGATGAACAGGGGAATATTATTGGGTGGCGCAATTTCAATGTGAAAATAGAAAAAATGGGGATTACTAGAGATATCATAAACCCTAAGATTATCAAGAGGGAGGGAGGTCAAATCAATCTGGATGAGCTCATCGATCCTTCTTTAGTGGTGCTCAGCGATAATGCCAGGGAGTTCGAAATGGACCTACTTAACAACTCTCGTAGCAGTATGGTTGATAATTATAGAACCATCAAATGGTTATTCTACGAGGTGGAGGACCTCAAAAAAAGGGTCAACAGAAAGGATAAAGATAATAGGGAATAGACCACAGAGGATCTGAAGATTAATAGCAAAGTGAAAAAGATGGAAGAGAACATGACTAGGGTTGAGCCTACCCTTTAGCATACTGCCGAGAAGAGCTACAATATCCTAAAGGCCTCTAAAGAGCACACTAACATTATCATTGAGAAGCTGGAGGCTAAATTAGAGGTGCTAGAAGTGGAAAATATAGAGGCAGAGACCGATTAGCAAATTGAATAGGGTCCCGGTCAGCTCACCAGAGCCAGAACCAAGAAGATCAAAGATAAGGACATGGCGCTATATTTCCAAAAGATCAAGGAGTCGGTGGCCAATATAGAAATTCTTGAAGCCAAGGAACCTACTCTGATGGTGGATTTGTCATGAAGGTCCTAGGTTTTTTCTACTGACCTTGTTCTTTCTACTTTTGTACAAGCTATTTTTTTGCTCTGGCCTTTTCTCGGCTTGTACTGTCTTTTTTGTTTAGCTTTATTTTAAATTGTGCTTCATGATACTACTTTAGTGTTTCGGGTTTTAGGAACCTTGTAAAACCTATTTTACTTAATCAAAAATAGTAGATTTATGAACTTACTGTCAAAGATGATATCTCACATTTTAAAGAACAAAAGAGAAAAATAATGACATAAAATTATGTAAATATGAATAGTAACAGTAGATTTATGAAATTAGTGTCAAATATGATATCTCACATTTTAAAGAACAAAAGAGAAAAATAATGACATTACGAGCAGAATAAAATTGTCTCAAATGGAGGTGATTAATGTAAAAAATAATTTCTCCTCTTGAGAAGCTTGACTATTGTAGAGGAGTCAAGAAAACAATAACATAACATTTAATACAATATTATTTATGATTTAGAAGATTAACAAATATGACATAAACTTTTAAAAAATGGTAAGAGAAATATCATTATTTTTTATTGCTGGTAAAAATAGGTTTTATGGGGACTTGAAACCCCTTACAAAATAAGCATAAAGATAGGCAGCTAAAAATAGACTAAACAAAAACAGGACTAAGAACCAACCCGTAGACCCAGACAAAGACAGAAAGAAAAAGAGAAAAGCCAGAAACTAGCTTGACTCTCTGGCAACCAGTGACCAAAAGACAAAGCGCCAAAAAACATGGGACACTAGAGCTAGGCCAACTGCAGGAGAGTGCCCTCCGCTTCCTTCTTTGCATCACTAACCTTTTTGATGGCCGCATTGAAATCTGACAGCTCCGAGATCCTGTCTAGAATATTCTTCTTCCTGGCAGATCACGTGTGCTTTCCTAGTCCCTCAACATCAATATCATCTTTGTCTTCATCAATCTTCACTATGGGGGAACCCATTTCAGATTTTATGGAGTTAAAACACTCCATAGTCGTACCCATGAAGACATTATTGTCCTTCATGTGTTTTTTCACAGTATTATCCAAGGTGTCCAGATGCTCATGCAAGGACTGTAGATTTTTCCCATCCTCAGTGTTCTGATTGCCAACATCCCCAACCAACCCAAAGTTAATAAAATCGACACAAGCAGACATAGCTCTATAGTTTAGATGAAGATTTTTGATTTCCTTAAATACCCATTTCATCAGTCGAAATGAGTACAAGGACATAGATTTGGTAGTTTGAAGAACCCCAAAAGGGGGCTTGATTTTATCATCCATGTCCTCCTGGATAAACTGGACATTCCACTCATGCATATATCCACTAGCCTAGAAAACGGGATGTTCTTAGAGGAGGCGGGGATAGCTTCCTTATCAATATTGTCTTGACCTAGAGTTTCTACCTCTTTCTATTCTGAATGCACCTCCATAAGAACCTTGAGTTTCAGAGAGATAGGGATATCATGCTCTTTCGAACTCACGTAATTAACCAAGATGGGGACTTTTTGACCTCCCACATCTTCTTCAGCAACCTCAAGCATTTTATTTTTTTCCTTAACAATGTGGGCTTCCCTAACACTATGGGTTTCCTTAGTTTTTACCTTTTCCTCAACAGAGGCACTCACCAATATAGAAAGAGACTCTTTGTTGTCATCATCAAATTGGGAGTGAGGAATGTAGTTGGTCTCATCATAGCCATCAACACTCACAACATCAGAGTCTCTGTCCATTCCTAAATTTTTCTCAAACTTCAGCTTTTTAACAGTCGAATCCCCCTTATCATTGTTAACTCAAATAAGATGAAAAGTTATTGTTTTTATATTTAACAAGAGAAATATCATTGATAAATCAAATAAGATGAAAAGAATTTTATTTTCTATTTATGATTTAAAATGCTTCTGGTAAGTGTGTAACATAGAAAGTGTGAATTTTAATTTTCAAAATACCTGGATTTTTTTTTTGTGAGAGTTGCACTAGTTTGCACATGAGAAACTAAGGACCCTTTCATGCTTTAGCATCATTTCATCCATCCTAATCCTTTTTATCTTTTTGTTCACTTAATCTTAAAGGGGATTTTTTTTCTAGTAATTAGGACATTATCTAATTAGGTAATTAATTTTACCCTTTAAATAGTTTATTCAGTTAAACTAAAGTTAGGAGTGATTTTATGTTTTATTAGATTAATCTTTATTTAACACATGTTATCTCATTCATTATGTTGTGGACACATGTCAATCTCTCTTTTAATCTTTATGTGGCATCATATATATATTGAGTTTTGTAGAATCAACTTGAGAAAATAAGAGGATATTTCAAATGGTTATAGAAAACCACCATTTTGAACTCCTAAAAAGATAATAATAAATTATTTAAATTCATGGGATAAAATATGAGAAGAAATAGTTATTTAGAAGACAAAATTAGCTAGTGATGATATAAATAGAAATTAAGTTTATTTATTAAAGTTTTATAACTATCATATAATAATAATATTATTATTTTTTGATAAAAATGGCATTGCCATTGTATTTTATTTATAACTTCTTTGGAGAGGCTATGGGGGGGAAGAAGCAGGAAGAAAACCCCTCCTCTTAGCCAAAACATAATACAAAAAATTTCTATCCACAGATATAGGCGACATGAAACTCTCAACCCATCCTTGTACATCATATAAAATCCATGAACTCAACCATTATATCTCGATAATATGACAATGAGAACTGAAAATTAGTGATCTCATAAAGTTACCACGAAGACAGTTCCATGTCAAAATAATCCACCAGCTCATGAGTATGGAGTAAATGAAAAATATTTTGTTGATTCCATTCCACTAACCCACTCTCTATGAGCACTCCTCTATTTGCGAGACAATCAGCTAGGTGATTTGCTTCCCTAAAGAAATGAGAAATTTTGTATTCTTCAAATTTGGAAAGAAGTTTACGTACTTCATTTAGAATGCATTTAATCTCCCAGTTGAAGATGTTTCCTGTGGATAGAGCTGAAGTGATAAGTTGGGAGTCCCCTGCAATATGGATACTCTTAATGCTGAGAATAACATCCCTCTGAATACCAGATAACAGAGCTCTTGCCTCCACCATGTTATTAGTTCCTACATGCAACCTACTCCCAAATGCTCTTGTAATATGACCATGACTATCTTGAAGAACCCATACAACCCCTAAAATCCTTGGATTTCCTTCAGAAGATCCATCAAAGTTTAGCTTAATGAAGCCTGTATCTGGGGGCTTCCATTTCACATCCTTTTTGATATCTTGCTTTGTCCCCTTTCCCACCAAAACTCCCTTGAATGGAATACGAATCCTAGAACAATTGCTAAGAATTTTGGAATCATGTGCTGTGAAGGTTGAAGACAAAGATTTTGAGCTACAAACATAAGTATTTACCATTTCCGAAATAGATGCCTCAACAATATCAATAACTTGGAGAACCGTGTTACTTTCCTTCCTAAAAAGCCTCTTGTTTCTCTCCCACCAAAGGCACCAAGTAATTGCTGCAGGAATAACTCTCCATATGCTTGTGAAAAAAGATTCCCTATGAAGTAATGGCCATTAGAAAAGAAAATGATGAAGCTGATGGTGAAGGGGGCCATGCCAACCTAGTTTGTGTAGAGCCCAACACCACACTTCATTGGAGAAATCATATTTAACTAGAAAGTGATCTGTGTCCTCAATAACTTTCCCACAGAGAACACAGAGGAATTTATCAGAGATGCCAAGCCTTTATAATCTAACACTTGATAGAATCCTATTGTGAAGAGCTAGCGATAAGAAGGAACCAACCTTAGGGAGCAGTGCGCTATGCCAATAGAAATGAAACAAATTGTTGTTAGCATGACTTTCACTTCTTGTAAGTGATAGATAACCATGCTTAATTGAATACCGGTTACTTGCTGCCCTGGTCCATATCAAAGAATCATCCTCCCCATTGTAAATTAGGCATCTTTGGTCAAGGATTTCCGTAATTAGTTTTTTTTTCTGCCTGAGGAAAGGGAAGGGAATTGAAATCCTTCCAAACTGCCCTTTCAACACCCTCAACATTTTTGATAGAAATATAGTCTTTAACTAGTGTCCCCCAACTCTGATCCAAAACATTCCTAGCCTGTGCTAGATGTGGATGAGAGCTCAATTAAGATTGACCATTCCAAGAATTTACTCAAAATAAAGCTTTGTTACCATAATTAATAACCCAAGAAAGATGAGGTAATATGATATGCCTGCATTTGACCAAAAAATTCCACATTGCTGACCCCTGCGGAGGATTTCTGATCGTGAAGATTTTGGAATGATCACTCAAATCTAAGTATTTGCATCTCAGGATCCTGGCCCACAAAGCATGTGAGTTCTTATAATACTTCCAAGGCAATTTAGCCCCCAAACTAATGTTTCTTTCATATAGGTTGTGTAGACCCACCCCCCTACTCTTTTGGAGTGCAGATATTGTTCCAGGAAATAAGGGGGATCTTGGGCTTATTGTCTAAATTTCCCTTCCAAATAAAATCTTTAATCGACTTCCTGATAACCTCCATAACACCCTTGGGAGCTAAGAGTACAAACATCACATAATTAGGAATTGAACTAAGGACTGACTTGGCCAAAAGGATCCTACCTGCTAGGGTCAACAATTTGGCCTTCCAAGAGGCAATCCTTCTCCTAATATTATGAATAATATTTTTTTAAAAGGATACCTTACCCATTTCTTGAAATAAGGGGATTCCCAAATACTTATGAGGTACCTCAGCAATCTCAAAACCAAGAGCTCTATGAATAGCCTGTTGGACACTAAGAGGTGCATTAAAGAAGATTTTTTTTTATTTAGTAGCATTAAGTTTTTTCCTGGAGGCGTGAAAATAATCTTCCTATGTCTCTATAATAACTAAAGCTTTAGAGAGTACTGCCTTACCAAATAAGAGAGAATCATCTATAAATAAAGTGTGGTTAACGATGAGCTGTGATTTGATAGAGATACCTGTCCAAATCTATTGAGATTGCTTAAAAGTAATCAACATGTTAAGACCCCCTAGCATAATAATGAAGAGGAAGGGAGATAAATAATCTCCTTGTCTGACTCCCCGCATAGAGGAAAAAAAACCACAAGGTGAACCATTGATAAGAACCAGGAACTTAGCCCCCTTAACACATGTTAAGACCCCCTTAATCCATTTTCTATTGAAGCCCATCCTTTCCATGACCTGTGATAGGAAAACCCAATTCAGCCTATCATACGCCTTTGTCATATCTAGTTTGAGAATCATGGCTTGTAAACCTTCCATTTTAATGGAATGTAGAACTTTGTGGGCAATGAGAGCCCCTTCCACTTTATCCTTTCCTGGCACAAAACCCCCTTGCTGCTCTAAAATGATTTTTGGAATGATCCTACCCAACCTAAATGCAATTGACTTCATAAAGATCTTATAAATGGTGTTGCACAAGGAAATGGGTCTGAAATCAGAAAAGGTAGTCGGCTAATCACAATTTGGAATGAGGGTGATGAAGGTATTATGAAATTATCTGAACATGCAAGCATGAATACAAGATTCTTCCACTGCCTTATGAATGTCTTCACCCATAAAGTCCCAACACTTTTGAAAGAAGAAAGGAGTCAGTCCATCTGGACCTGGTGCTTTATCTAGGCCTATGGAGAACAAAACCTCCCTAATTTCCTTCAATGTAAATGGTTGCATAAGAAAATTGTTATCATCTTCTGAAATGAGCTTAGGAATACAATCAGGAGCCCTGGTATTATGAAGAGGCTCACTCTCATTAAGTAAATTCTGAAAAAAAGTGAACAACTTCCATCTGAATATCTCTCTCATTTGTGAGAGTTTCTCCTTGAGAGTTATTGATTTGGAAGATTGCATTCTTTTGTCTCCTGATTTTGGCTGACGCATGGAAAAAGGTAGTATTTTTGTCTCCCTCCTTGAGCCATAGCTCCCTAGACCATTGTCTCCAGTACACCTCTTCCCTCAAAAGGACCTCCTCTAACTGCTGATTTCACTCCTTCTATGTTTCATATACACCTGGAATAAGACCACTCTGAATAACAAAATTATTCCAGAAATCAATTTGACCTTGAAGCTTACTCTTCTCTTGAAAGATATTCCCAAACTTAGGTGAATTCCATTCCATAATATTATCTTTCAAAAGAGATAGCTTATAGGATAACTGAGACATCCTTCATCCCACAACAAAAGGGTCGTCCAGCCACCATTGTTTCAAATATTCTAGGAATTGAGGATCTCTAAACCACATCTTTTCTACTTTAAAGTAATACTTAGGCTTGAAACTGTTTGTTTGGAGGTTGATTTTGAGTGCAACAATGAAATGATCTGATCCGGTTAAAGATAGAACCAAGGAGAGGCATACTCCCTAATCCATGATCCACTGCGATTTTGGCAAAAATCTATCCAATCTAACACCCACAAACTACTTCCCCTTTCTTCTATTTGACCAAGAAATCTTTCCATTACTTGGAGGACAATCATAAAGGATGTTTCCCTCCACAAAGTCCCTAAAGTCTTGAGTAACCCTCCACAATTGCTCTACACCCCCAACCTTGTCCATACTCCCTAGGGTGGCATTGAAGTCACCACCTAGGATAACCTTGTGAGAGATAAAATTACTTAATGTCTGAGAGAGTACATGTGACAACCTCCATTTGGTAGAGACTGAAGTAGGTCCATAGATGTTTATCAAGAGAAAAGAAACATCAAACACCTTAACATGTGCCAGCATCCAATTGGTCTCCAAACTAAACAAGACAAGCTGACATTTTTGACTTTTCCATAAGATAGCCAATCCAACTGAAGCTCCTGAAGAGGGAAAGTGAAAAAAAGCCCAGTTCTTCCAAGAAGTAAACAGTTTGTTACCCTTTTTTAAAGACAACTTTGTTTCCTGGAGTAAAACTATATCTACCCCACTCACCAAGAGTTGATCCTTGATGAGGTGGTCCTTGTTAGAGGCATTAATGCCTCTAACATTCCAAGTTAATATCCTCATTGGTGCCGCAGAGAGCCCAACACTCTCCTTCTAGTTTTGGACTGTTTAGCAATTAGAATTGCAGCGTCTTCCTTACACTTTCTTGAGGTCCTAGATAAATTGAGAGTCTCTTGAACTCTTGCCACAATTTCTTTCTCTCTCTTAGCTCCCTTAGTTGGCCTACCTCTCAGTCTCTTGGGAGTCAGGCTGCTAAGAAGAAAGGTCTGATCCAAATCAGTTTGTACAATGGAATAGAGGATGGGAATAGGAGACGAGCCTTTATTATTATTTGGGGGGATAGAAGATACACCTGCTTTGTAAGGCTGGGTTGAGCCCAAAATTGGATCAAGATCTGTTTCCCCTCGCCTAGGCACCTCATCCAGTTTTTGGTCTGCCACCCCCAACACCAATGAGTCAACAAATCTATCCATGTCAGCCTCTGTTACCTTGCCCCTGTCCAACATATCAATGTTGTTTTCCCTCACCTTATTGGCCCCCAGTTTATCAAATGTACTCTGATCCTCACTCTCTATCCTAAGTGATATGCTGAGAATAGGTGACATGTTAGTTCCCTATTTATTCTGCCCAGGAACATAGTCATCCAGTTCATAATCCAAATGTTGTAGTTCCCCCTGTGGAGAAGGAAACTCATTCGGCCCATAGACAAAGTGTTATGACTCCCCCTGTGGAGAAACAACCCTTACACTCTGATCCCCTACCAGCAAATCATCTTTTGAGTCATGATCTAGGTGCCCAATAAAAGCATGTTGGTTACCAAGCACCAACTCTTGTTGACCCACCTGTTATTTTTGTTTAGTGGATTAATTATAGACAGTGGTGATAAATTCTATATAAATTATTAATTATTAATAAATGGTAAATGTGATGTGATGACGTGACAATAATGTCATAATAAATTATATGATAAATTATTATAATAATAGCTAATGTTTATAAGAATATTTATGGCCCACACAATTAATTTAAATTAAATATTTTATAATAAAGTGAATGAAAAAGAATTTTCTAGAACATGGACTCGTTTGTAAGATTAATAGCACAATCAATTGAAATTCAAGTTGAACAATTTAGCCAAGAACTTGCCATTATGCATAATGTCTAAGCCTGAAGTACTAATTATTTACAAATGTGTCATTTGATCAACAATACTATTATACATTTTAGAAAGAGGTATGAGAAAAATTCAATAAGAAAAAACATATGTTAAAATACAAAATAAAAATGATTTATGTTTAGTCTTAATAGACACACCATTTTATCCAAAGGAGATAAAGCATCACATTCATTCTCAATTTTATTGAGAAATTAAAGAATTGTGCAAACGATACAAATGAGAATTCTTTGAGTAGGATTTCTAGGAAAAGTGGTATGTGATTAACTTATAAGTTAAATGAAAGAGGATTGGTTAAAAGTAGCATGTGAAGTGGGTATGGTAATGGTGAGGAAAAGATGTGAGATAATGACAAAACCCATTAGAATTCATTTGATAAAGAATGATGAAAACACTACAAATGTTAAATGTAATTATATCTCTAGTGGGAGAAATTGAAGAAGGATATCAAGGTAAGTGAACAAGATTTATCTATTAAGGAATAAATATTAAGTAAAATAAGAGGTTCCAAAACTTAAAAGAGTAGTGGAATACATATCATAAAGAGGAGTGAAATTAGAAGGAAGGAAAAAATAAGAGTAGGTTGAGTGCACGAGGAAATGAGATAGAAATAAAAAGATCTAAATAAATAATAGTTTATCCATTTAATTAAGATGTGCATATTAGTGAACTCTCTTTCTTATTTGGTTAAATTTAGCATCAATGAAAGTTTTAATAATATAATTTTAAAATTTTTGTCACTACCATAAGAAAAAAAAAAAAAAAAAAAAAAGCAGAGATTGGAAAATTAGTCTATACTCAAAGTTCAAACTCTTACAATGAGCAAGGATCAAATAGGAATTTGACATAGAATTAAGAAAATAAGAAAATAAGCCATGCATGGTGCGAGTAAATATAAAATCATTCTTTTATAATGAATCTAGGATAAATAACTTAATCATTAAGATTGACTTAATTAACATAAAATAATGAGATGTAATAGTAATTTTGTAAATGTATAAATCTAGTAAATATAAGATTAGCATTATTCATGGCATGTATTGTTTTCAAATCCTTTGAGGCAATTTTTAAAAATATGAAATGCATCTATGCAATATTTATATCCATCATTAATAATCTTAATGTTATTAATAGTGAACGCATTGATGATGCAATTATATAACTAAGGAGTAATATAGTGGCTACATAAATAATGGATAGATCTTCCAATTAATTAAATAATGCATGTTCTAGTATTCAAGACTATGACATACAAACCATATATTTTATATTCAAACTAGCAAACAATAACTGATAGAAAATTAAATCAGCTTAGGAACATAATTCAATTCAAACTTAAAGATTACATAATCAAACCTAAAAAATAAGTTCAATTTCAAATAAATATGAATTTTAAAACTATATAAACAAATTTAAAATGAAGAGTTTGACCACAAATAAAGGATAGATAATCTACATACCTAATCTGCATACTTATAATCTTTGGAATATCGAAAACATGTAGACAGCCCATCTAAATAATATTAAAATCCAGAGGAAAATTCTATATACTTTCTCAATATTACATTGATTGTATTTTTGGGATGCACTACACAGCAAACAGATAAAACAAAACCAAATAAGTCACATACTAGAGTCTATTAGAAGGTTTTAAAGCTAAGTAAGACGACTGACAGACATGTCTCATTGGCTATCACACATCTTAGCCCTTCTTCATTCATACTTCCATCCTGCAAGGGTGAAAGATCCTTTACAACCCGTTTCAAAGGGAAATCCGAATTGTTTTTTGTTTTTGTTTTTGCAGCAATATGTTTTTGATGATGTGACAATCGACGTATATAACACTCCAAGTTGAATAAACAAGAGATTGTTCGGATTACAGAAAATTGAGGGTGGATTTCTATAAAATAGTGATATATGTAGTGAATACATAGTGCAGGTTCTAGCGTCCCAAAATTCATGTTAAATCTTTTCGCAGTCAGCTACAAATATTACGGCGCAAGTTTGGTATTTATTGCTTCATTATGCAGATGTGCAGGAATATATTTATACAATCGACCCACTTTGTTTTTCTCAATAGATTGGTTTGTTGCAATAAGTTAATCCTGTCTCCTGCTCCGGTCTAACCAGGATGATGAACATGATCAAGTTTTATTATTATATTTGTTCTTTATCTGCTTTATGTATTAGTTTAATTGACAACGCAGATGTGCGTCTCTCTCAATTAATAAATGAACAAGATGAAAATTAATCTGTAACTGTATCGATGTATCAGAATTCTAATAATGCACAATTATTTCACATCACTTTATTCCATATAAACTACAGACGTCTATAGAACAGAATTCAACATACATCAGTCATAAATATGAAATATAGAATTATTATTAGCATTCCACGGTATTATTAAGGTTAATTTATAATTTCTTCTAAGACATTTATCTTTTTAATAATAGTTTAGTTTCTACCATATGCATTAGGAAATTAGTCATGTTGATGGACTTGTTTATCTTTTGTGTCACACAAATTGTTCACTCATTCAATATATTTTAATCTTTAGTCTGCATTTATTGTAAGAGTTATCAATTGACTCAGGCTTCTAAGATCATTTATAAAATTAAAAATCATCTTCCACAAAATAGCAAGAAGACAAATAAACGGTTGATTATAGTGCAAAATGAATTATAATATATTCCTCAAAATTTACAATAAGAAACCTAGTTGTAAAGGTAAGGTTGAGAGATAGGACTAACTGGAATGATCACAAGTGTCTTAATCCTATAACATGTGACAACTAGAGAATAAGATCATCTGTACTAAATATTTCTAGAAAACTTACTAAGATTATATGTGAATTTAACATGTGCAAATGTGTCGAAAATAATTATTAGTAAGACAATGTCCCCTATTCATATTAGAAAGATGAAATAAAATAGGAAATAACCATATTTGCACTAAAAGTATACTTAAGTCTAACTTGGAGAGAAATAAATAAGTGTAAAGAATTGCAAGGATGGTGTAATAATGATTGTTCCCTAAAACTAGGCCGTGCTAGGTACCTATGTACAAATGTAGGCTCTCACAAACTAAAATGATAAGAAAATTAACAAAAACTAACTTCTCATAAGAGAGGAATAAATAAAGTAAATGAAGAAGGATAAATTATTATAAGCCCCCAATAAATTTTGTCACCAATCTACTATCAATGGTGCTCTCACAAGAAGGAAATAATCTTTAATTTCATATGGTAGCGGTGAATGTTTGAAGATAAAATATAATCTAATGTTTGCAAGCAACATTCCATCTTTTTTTAAGAAGTTGGAGATGTTTTTTTCTCCTTTGGAGCCTATAAAGCTCATATCCCATACACCTATCCCCCTACTTTCTTCCAAGAGGTTTGGGATATTATGGGGAGGATATCTATAATGTTGCTCGTGATTCTTTTAGGACCAAAAGACCTCGTAAAAAGATAAATTCTTCTTTTATTTCTCTCATCCCCAAGGTGGTTGATGCTAATAAAATGACTGATTATAGACCTATTGGGCTTTGTAATACTCTGTACAAAATTATCTCTAATATTATGGTCAATAGAATAAAGTTGGTCTTGAAAAAACTCATTTCTCATAATCAAAGAGGGTTTGTTAATAGAAGAAATATCCTTGATGCGGTCATAACTACTCATGATATTATCCACTCAATAGAGGCTAGTAAAAATGCTGGTATGATCCTTAAACTGAAATACCTAAGGCTTACGACAGAGTTTCTTGGCAATTCCTTTTTGAAGTATTGAAGAAGTATGGATTCAAAGGGAAATTTTAAAAAATGATTTCGGAGTGTGTCACTTCTACTATGTTTTATGTTCTGATCAATGGATCCCATAAAGGTTTCAAGTCTCTCCTAGTAAAGGATTAAGATAGTGTAACCCCCTCTCCCTATACTTATTTATTATTGTTGCTAAAGTCTTGAAGGATAACGTATAATTTTATAGAGACTCTAATCTTGTGAAAGGTGTTAAGGATGCTTCTCAAATGCACCCTTATTCCCACCAATAATTCCTTGATGAAAATATTATGTTTGGAGAAGACTAGTTTTATGAAGCTAAGAGGTGGAAGGAAATCCTTGACAATTATGATCTTATTTCAAGACAACACATTAACTACCATCAAAGTAACTTGCATTTTTTACAATGTTCCTTATAGCTTACAAGAAACAATTGTAACATTTTTAAGATGTAATGTTGCATCTCTTCTTAACTCTTACCTCGGTCTGCTCCTCTCTTTTAAATTCCTCCCTTCTTATTGTAACAACCACTTAGAAAGGTTTCAAAAAAATCTTGATGGTTGGAAAGGAAAATTATTGAGTCAAGTGGGTAAGATTCAATTGCTCAAGGATTGTCTCCAAAATATTCCAAGGTATTTTTATCCCTCTTAAAAATTTCTAGGTCACTGGCTGACGACATAGAGAAAATTCTTGTGCACAGGTATGAAGAATAAAACCAGAATTGCTATGGTTAAATGGGATAAAGTTTGAACCCTAAGGAATTGTGGATGTTTGGGCTTAATAGAGATTGAACCCTTCAATAGAGATCTCCTTGATAAGTTTGGTTGGCTTCTTATTGAAGGAGAATAGGACTCAGTTAGAATAATAAAATCTATTTAATTACAAAAACAATTGTCAGACAACATTATTTATGACCCAAGTATTCTGTTTGGTTCTCCCTTTTGGAAAAATATTCATAAAATAAAGAACACCATAAGGAAAGGAAGTACAAAGATCACGGAAAATAGAAGAAACTCAAGAATCTAGGATGATATATGGGATAAGGAGGTTCCCTTAGGAGTAAATAATTCTTTCAATACTATAAGAAACATGATAATGATGAAGAATAGGGACCATGTGAAAAATTATATAGCATGACAGGGAAACATAGCTAACTAGAAAACTTTCAAAGAATAGCTAAGGGAAATTAGTGATCCTCCACCAAAAGTCATTGAAAAAATTGAGGATGAGATAAATAACTTAAAATTTCTCCTTCCTGATTTCTCCTTGATCTCCCACAGTAGATAGGATAAGTGGATTTGGAAACACAATTCTCCAGGATCTGTCTCAGTCAAGTCATCTTGTTAGGCTATAGAGAACAATGATTGTACTAGCAATTATGGAAACATATTTGGGTTCCTAAACTCATCCACAAAATTAATTATATTTGGTGAGCTACTACCCATGGAAGTATTCTCACAGTAGACAGTCTTAACAAAAGAGGCTTTATGTTGGCAAATAGATGTACTTTATGTCTTCTTGATGAGTTTCTTTATGGAGCACTGGAACTATTTCCCCTTTAGTCATCTGATCATTGGGAATCTTTGACGAGAAACGCTCCCCTTCCTTGTATAGAACTTTTGGAAGGAGTGCAATAATAGGATTTTTAGAGATCAAACTAGAAATAGCTCTATACATTTCAAGATTATAAAATAATAATTAAAGGAAAACATGAATGCTACTTCCTTTGGAAAAGAGAAAGTGATCTCAAATCTTCAAGACACTATAATAAAGCATAATTGGGTCAAAGATCAAAACCTCTTTAATATGAATTGGTTAAGCTCTTTGAGAAGGGACATGACTAAGTGGATCCCTTTCGAGGAGGGTTGGGTTAAATGTAATTTTGATAGCTATGCTAAAGGGATCATGGCACTTCGACAGCTCCATAAGTGATTAAAGACTAGAGGGGCATTTCATTGAAGGATACAACAAAAACCTTGGAGTTGGCTCAAAGAACGGGGCTAAGGCAATTACTGCCTGGCGAGGTATCGAATGCCTAAAATATTTTAATTTCAAAAAGATCATTATTGATGGGAACTCAAAATTAATATTGGATCATTTGCAGGGGAAAGGTTTTTTCCCATGGGATCTAATTAGTCTAATGGAAGAATACAAAAATATGCTAACAAATTTTTGTAAGTATGAAATCCTACATACTCTTCAAGAAGGGAATAAAGTGATTGAGTCGAACATGGCTAATATGGGACTAAATTAAAAATTGTGGAGCTACATACCCTACAATCAGTGCCCTCAAGGGCTTAAGAATATTTTGGCTAATGAAATAAAACATAACTACATCCAAGGTATACTAGATAAATATGAATTATGAAGAGTATAATCCTTCTATGTACTATCTTTTTTTTCTCTTGATTTTAGGTTCTTGGTGGAATCAAAGGACTATGGAGGTTTATTTTATGATTGTGAAGTATTTGTATATGAAGAAAAAGGAAGAGGTTGATCTTTTCAAGAATTTTAAATTTTAAATAGGGCACCAAAGAAAAGAATGGGGGAGTTTATGGAATAAAAGAATCAACAAGTAGATTAATTATGGATTGTGGATCATTCAAGTTGATTTTTATCTCGAGGTCACCTATCCTATTCCTAATCATGAAAGTGTTCAAATTTTGGAAAAATGATAATGGGGGATGAATTATTTTAATACCTAGTGTCACAATTGGAAAGGTAAGAACTAGTACCGTGATAGGTCTATCACCACTTAATGTTAAGAGATATGAAAAGAAAAACACTTCAATAAAAGGATATTATTGTAAGATTAAAAGTCTTCGACACAAGTAGTGATGACATCACCAAGGACACTTCACATTGGAAAGGACCATATCATAATTTTTTGAATCATGTCACCATCTTGATGGTGATTCAAAGCATTCAAAGCTCGTTTAGAATTACTAATTTGGTTAGATGGATTTTATTGCCAAATTATTTAAAAGTCCCTTTTAAGAAGTCTCTAGAATTTATTGGGGAAAGAGGTGAAAAGGTGCACTTTGTTTCTAGTATAATTTTTCATTATGGGCCTTTCCAAATGAGAAATTGTCATCCTTAGTTGCATTAAATGCTCAGTGGAAAGTGACGGGAGGTCCTCTTAAAAGTTTGAAGCCAAAAGATTTCAAGGAGTTGAAGTAGGATGAGGAACTCTAGGATATTTTCACAAAGGTTGAGATTACTCCTATTGTCATTGCTATGTGGGGGTATAACAAAATCCTTTCTATTAAATTCTGCATTTCTTGGTAGAAGGATTTTGTCTCTATTGGAAGTATTAAGTTCAAGGTTTCCCATTAGCTGATAGAAGATGCTACTAGTCCAAAATGTGAGGGATAAAAAGTAGAGAAAAATAACTTGAGTGATTACAAGGTTTACATGAAGAAGATTTTTAAAAAAGGAGAAAGAAATGTTCATTAAAAAAAATAGGTATGACCCCTCTCTGCTTCACCCCCCCCCCCGTTATACTTTTGTTAGNCCCCTCTCTGCTTCCCCCCCCCCCCCGTTATACTTTTGTTAGCTATCATGTAATGAATTATTTTACTTTGGAAGAGTGGTATATTGCTATCCATGGCTATCATTTTCTCATACTTAATCATTTTAGACATGGGGATAAAATTTATATGTCATTCTTTTAATATACTTCCCTATGTAATAGTATGCAAAAGGAGCCTTACCCCCACTACACCAAGGGTTAATGAACATGTATTGTATCAATTTTAGTTTGATAGATCTCCCTTTAGAATCTAGTTCATCTCTTATCTCCAATCTAAACCTAACAAATAACAAGATTTGCTATGCAACTCTATTAAAATTGAGCTAATTAAGAGTAACCCCCTCTTAGAGAACTCTAACCCTAATGAAAATAAAAATACCAAAGTTGTTAAGATTAACCCGATTAAAAAAAAAATTAGAGACCAATCTATTGGAAACTACTCCTAAAAAATGAAAAGTCACTAGTTGCAAGCCCAACCCCATGAAAGCTAGGAAATGAAAAAAAGATCAAAATATAAGACCCCTATGGTGGAGATTGAAGACCTCGAAGACAATATAAAGGATGTGGATAAGAGGAGCCTTGGTATGATGTGAGCTTTGGGGAAATGTGGTCATCCCATCACCTTAATAAAGAGATGAAAGGTAAATAGGTCCTCAAAGAGATCAAGTCCTAGAGACAGACTTTGAGTATGAACCTAAAGATGGGATACTATGAATAATTATAATGATAAGGATTATAAGGGTAAAGAAGAGGAATCTAGTGCAGAGGATAAAGAGGAACCCCTTGATTTAACTATTAATTTAGATGATTACGATGACCCGATGGAGAATGTTGGTGCTTCCCATGTTCACAATATAGAAGATACTAAAGTTGGGGATTCTGGTCCCCGAAAACCTAGTACTAATAACAAGAATCTCCTCCATATTCAAGAACAAATTAAATATTTATAGAACAGAGTTGTTGAGCTTGAAGAAAAATATTGTATTATTTTCAATACTAATAAATAATTTGGTAATGCGGTCACTTTTCTTTTCATGGTCACTAATGGTTTAATGCAAAAATTTGTTATGCATCTTGTTTTGAGACAGACAAACTAAGGAAGAATTTGAAAAAGTATCAGGAAGTTGAATATAGCCAAGGAATGAAAGAGAAGAACCATAATCATGAGGCAGAGGAATAGACAAAGAGTCTAGGTCATCTCTCAAGAAATTGGGAGCCTGTTACTTTGAATGTTGTTGCCAAGGATGTTGTTCTTTGAGGCTTTGTATCTCATGTTAGATTATTTTGTGTTGTGGAGGCGCCACACTACCATTAGTGACACTCAAACTCTAATAGTAATAGAATTTTTATGTGTAATTTAATTGATTTAATGTCTATGGTTGGAAGTATGGTGATAGTGTTAGTGGAAATCAATGTTATAATCCATTCTATTATAAGTTTTTTATTAAAATTTTGACATCTTAGTGTAGGATATTTTGGTGCTGATTTAATAAAAAAAATTCCTTCTCTTTTTCTTCCTTGATACCAACTTGTTCAAACTTAATTTTGATGGCTCTACTAAATGGAACTCATATTGGCTAGGCTAGGGTGAGATATTAGGGCATGCTAATGGAATGTTGATTTTTTCTTGCACAATAAATTTGGGTGTTCAACCCTCCTTTAGATGTTGAGGTTGTGCTTTCTTATCTTGGTATCAAGTTGGCTAAGGAGAAAGATTTAGTTAATGTGATTATTAATGGGGATTTTGTAAATTTCATAATGATGTCACAAGTTCACACCACCCCTGTTGGTCCATCCATGACAACATTTCAAATTCTTTCATCCACATGATGAACCTTGTGTAGAGTAGACAAACAAATATCTTCAAGCAAGGTAACACATTAGCAAACATGCAGACAAATTTGGGCTCATATGTCCAAAATAATAACTTTTGAACCAATATGTTTTCTCTTTCAAAATATGTAAGTTCCTTGATTGCCATGAAGTTAAAAAGTACATAATCTCTAATATGAAGGGAAGGGATTAAAACCCCCCCTTTAATAATAGGTTGTACACTTGATATGCCATTGATTAATGATTTCTTAAGGATACATTTGATCTCCACTCCCACGAAGTTTAGTTAGAATTTAATCTACATTTGTTCTCTGACTTACTTTTCTCACATTTTTAAGATTCCTCCTCTTTAATTCCTCGCTATTGTCCTTTGTTCCTTTGGTGTGTTTAGCCCACCAATTATTAGAATCTAAAGAATGATAAGGATTTATGTCTCATTCTCAAGAAAGGATCTATTTATTCTTTTATATTGAAGCAATGAATGTCCATGACCCCCTTCTCTTGGAAAATTTCACTAACTCCTGGAAATAGTGTTTGATTGATATAAGGGTCTCTTGTCAATGATATTATTGAATGTAGTTCAGTTACTACTAGTAGCTTTATTCCCTATTATGACAGTTATCCAATTCAGGTTGGTTTGAACCTTAAATTGCTGATCGAGTTATATTTTGATTATATATTTTTAAATAGTTACAAATATTTTTTAAAGTTCAAATTTTACATTAATACGTTTTGAACAACAAATTTCCATATCAGTTTGTGGTATACATCGTCGGATTTATATAGAACATGAAAAGGGAAAAAATGATAAATAAGAAAACAATCCGCAGGATAAAGATTACCTAAATGATAAATAAGAAAACAATCCGCGGGATAAAGATGGCCTAAAAAATAACGGTTTAAAATCGAAAATGGGCCTGCAAGTCTGTATATCAAAACCAAATATTTATTATCGGACATTTAAATTGGGAGCTCTGTTTTCCAAACACGGATTAATTGAAAGAAAGGCAAATGAAAACATTAGTCTCCTGCTAAAGGCAGGGACTAACAATCAAGAACTGCATCTGCCCTCTGTTATCAAAGGAACCAATCAAATTGAAATATTTCATTAACAGATCATAAACATTCCTTACTTTTCATGATCCTTGTTGATCAATTACTCTTGCATTGAACAGTTGAGACCTTCAATTCAGGGCTCTTCTCACCAACGCCCCAGAAATTTAGTTTAGGGAAGCACACTGTCGTCTGATTTGGCCGGCGGTTCCAGTCAAAACTTCAATTTCTGACATCTTTTGCATGGAATGCTTGAAGTTTTTGAAGAATCTCTTTTTCTTCACCTGATTATCAACAAACCTTTTTGCAGTAGAATTTGTGAGAAGAGCAGCATCTGTCTGTAAAAGGCCCTTCTTTGCTTTAAGGTTAGTGAAGTAATCACTATCGAAAATAAGCGAGTTCGTGGGATCCACTGCTACAGAGGTTGAGGTGTCTGCAAGACTACTGCATTGCCTCTTCAAAAATTGGGCATATGTGGGGTCCAGGGAAGGATCCATGTCTCCATTTCCAGTGTAATTGTAAAGCCTGCTGCTGAAGAAATTGCACAGACCTCTTCCAATGCTATGTGCACCTATTCACAAAAACCATAATCATAAAATTATGAACTCTAGTTAATGACTAATCAGAAATAGATTTGTTTTGTTTTTCGAAAAAGTAGCAAGCTATTGAAAACGAAATACATAACTACTGACAAAATGGAGAGTGACAAATCGAAAATGAGTTATTCTTCCACCTACTCTCTGGAAACAAATTCTGAATAAAACTCTAACACAAGATTTTCCAACAAATTATGAATAAAAACCTAACCCAAGATTTTCCAGTTTCTAAATAAAACCCTAACCACTAAAATGAATTGTTATTTCACCTACTATCTGGAATATTCTGAATAAAACCCTAATCCAAGATTTTCCAATTTCTGAATAAAACCCTAACCACTAAACTGAACTGTTCTTCCACCTACTATATGGAAACAAATCTGAATAAAACCCTAACCCAAGATTTTCCAATTTACCATCATAACGTTCAACTTAAGTAATAAGCATCATAATTAAAATTATACAACAAAAGTCATAGATTCGTTACATACCTGAGAGAACAACAAGGTCCTTAACGTTTAATCCTTTCCTCGCAAAAGAAGTTTGGAGAACGGAAAAGTTAGAAAAGGGTGATGGAATGTTTGTCAAGAGCTCATTCTCTTTAGATATCATTCCATCCCTACGCCCTGTCCTCACACGCCAAAATGGGCCTCCAGTCTACTGAAAATTCAAACATTAAGTTGATATTTACATACAAAATTTCATTGACACTGTTCTAAAATGGGATATTCTAGAATATTAGAGTTTTTTACCCCAGCAACGACGGCATCTCGGGTAACTAGGGCAAGAATGTCAGCACATGAAACGACGCCTGGACATTTCTTCTCTATTTCTGCTTTCACATCATCAATTACTTGGAATCCTCGCAGGCTCAGATTTGGAAAGGCGGCTTTCTCTGCTGCGTTGTTGGCTGTGGAATTCAGAAGCACTGATCCATCGCAGCCCTAGTTTAACCAAAACAAACTAAATTCAGACCGTGCAAAATAGTTTAACCAAAACAAACTAAATTCAGACAGTGCAAACTGTGTAAGCACTCAGCAGAGGAAAATAACATAGTAGTGATGTAGTACTGACTCGAACAAAACAATCATGGAAATTCATCCGTAGGAGAGGAGCGGCAAGGGTTCGATCCTTGGCCATGTATTTCTTCACCACATGCTTAACTGTGGACTCAGCGGATGGGCAGCTCTTCTTGTAGAAATGATTCCTCAAACCCGATCCCTCGCACACACAAACACACATGAATGCAAACAGTAGTGAAAGGATTGAGGAAATGCTCGCCATCTTCTATCTTCTTCCCTACTTCTCAATTGAGAACACAGGCGTCTGTTCTACCAATCCAATAGATTAAAAAGCAAATCATATTTAATAGCTCCAAATTTGACCTACCCTGTAAAGGCTGTCTGGTCGTATACAAGGATAAGAAAGGAAGATAAATATTGGGAGATTTCAGAGCACACCATTTTAGACAAATCCAGTCTAAGACAGCGCCTTGTATGACTAAACAAAACTATTACGCTGACTTTTCACAATGATGTTTCATTTGTCCCCAATTGTCAAGCTGGCTTACCACTTCATTGCGATACACAGGCGATTATTCTACCAAAACCATTATGTTATGAATTCTAGGCAAGTCCAGTCACACTTCCGTTGCCATTTACGACTAGACCAAACTATCTCTCGGACTACGTTCTGCGTGTAGAAAGTTTGTCAATTGACTATTTTATGAAGGGGCTTGTTTGCTGGCCAATGTCAAATGTAAAATGTCTTTAAAAGTATCATTTATAAGTTCAGGTTGTAAACATCATATATTAGTGACTGATTCCTAGATAAAAAGTGTTAAATAGTTAAAGTTGAATTCCTTTTTACAAGCTTAAATATCCCACACTAATGATTCATTTCTAGGCAAAAAGTGTTAAATAGTCAAAGTTGACTTAGTTTTTGCAAGCTTAATTTTTTAATATCTTTGTAGGGAGCTTAGTCGCATCTTATATTTTAGTGTTATTAGTATTTGCCATTAAAAAAACTTATTTCAACCAATTGCAATTAACTATTTTATATCTCATACCATCATCCTCATCAATTATGTTCAACCAATTGAACATTAACCCTTTGATAATAAATAATAATCTTTTATTTAATAAAAAACAAATATTTAAATGTGAAATTTTTCAATAAATATTAAACTTAAATATATAAATATTTCATTGAATTTTTGTGGAGGAGGATTCTATGACCTTTGAACATTAGCCTTACCAAACTCGTCTCATTGCATAATGTGATCTTGGTTATTGATTTAACTATCATCTCGATTTGTTATAAGGTTGCTACTAGTTGTACATACTATCCCAAATCTCTTTATTTTTTTGTATTATTAACATCAATTATAAAGCATTTCTAGTCATGGAATATTTTTTAATGTTATTTTCATTCTCCTTGTGTATAAATATATATGTTATATTTACATAAAAATAATTTTAATGTTCATGATAGACAATATACCATTCTTACTCTACTTTAGAGACCTCTAAAAAGTATTTTTTTAATCAAACTAGAATTTAAAAGAAATAAAAGTATATTTATATAATTTTCATGATTGATAAATAGTTTTCAATTATTATTATCATAACTTTTAAGTAAGAAATAAAGAAATGATCATATGGTTTTAACATGTTAGAATTAAAATGATAAAATATGATTGATGTTTTTTCTCAATTTTTATTAGATTGAATATTTTAATAATATAATTAAACTTACAATGTAGATTTCACGCATGTATGAAAATAAATTTTGAATCATAAAAATTCACTCTATTGAAAATGGACTTCCTTAAATCCCTCAATGAAAATTATTAACACATGGGAATAAGTTCTTAGAGTCTATGTTGCATGAGATTTGAACGATATTTCCCTGGCTTGCGTAGACTATAAGAACTTATTCCCACGTGTTAATAATTTTCATTGAGGGATTTAAGGTAGTCAATTCTCAATCATGTAATAATTTCTCTAAAATTTAATACATAAAGTAGGCTTTATTATCTCTCTTTTAATTTGTAGTCTAGGTAAATCATTTAATAAATTGATGCAATATAATGTGCATTTATAGGTTTCTAATAAATATTCTTGAATTTTTTGTTAGGGCAAAAAGGTTGAACTTTTATTAATATAAGAAATTTAAATAAAAGTATTTAAATAATATTAAGTTCACTATTATAATTGATAGTTATGTTTTCAGTAACCTCTCTTCATATATTAGTATAATTAAAATACCTCCTCTTTTTCACTAGGTATCTTATATATACACTTTTTAAATATAATTTTAAATGTGCTCATTATGTCTCTCCTATCAATTGAATGCATTGATTATACTTATATTTGAATCAAAGCAATTTTTTCACCTCGTATATTGAAGAATTATCATAGAATACTTCAATTATCTATCATAGCTATTTGATCTTATAGAAATCTTTGGTTGGAAATGACTAATGCGTTTCAATCCCCAAATATTTTCTACAATAAATCTAACAATGGATCCCCTTATAATAGATGTATAATGTATAGTACATGTTGGTTCCCAAAATCATAGGTTTGTTGAACCCTAAGAATATGCCAGGTTCTATAATCAGGATCAACAACTGACTTGGGCCAATGAATGGGTTGATCAAAATGATCAAATTCCCTTGCACTTTTGGTTCTTCTCGATCAAGGCAGGTGTACCATCGTGATGATTGAGCAGACTATATCTCTTAATTGAATTACTCTCTATTCCAAATTGGCATGAATATTCAAAAAATAATATTGTACAAAAGACTACTTCCTACTTCTATCTTTATAACTAAAATAAAATTTATGACAAGATTTAATTGGTTTGAATTAAAATTTGATTAGTGACTTCCTTCTACTGGGCAACAAAGTCAATTGCATATCTTTTCATTAGTTATGTATCATCTTATCAGGCAATTTTAAACCTCATACCTTATATGAATCTATCAACTATCAGAGTCCTTTTATATCAGATGACCATGTCCTAAATGTAAGGAAGTTAAGTAGGAGAACAACATCCTACACTAACCTGAAGGGGAGAATAATGTAAAAAAAAATCTTTGATTTTTTCACAATATATAGAGGGTAATTGGAACACCCTACAACACAAGGAGGAAGAATACCAAGATTTCACCACCCAAGGAGGCCTGATTAACACAAACAAGTGCTAATGCATAACCTTGACAAAGGGGCAATTTGCTTGGACTAACTTCTTCATTTCCCTACAACAGGGGATTGAAACTAGTATGTAAAGGAAATCTATCAAAATAAAGTGATGAAAAAAATAAATGAAGTTAAATGACCTTGAAAATATAAACCTGAATACCTACTGGAAGACTGTGTCAAAATCTACAATAATTCGGGGTTGGCAAGTAGAAAACTAAGATCTGCAAAACCTAGAAACATGGGAGCCTCAGAACTATGCTGACCTAGAGGAGCTATGATGACCTGGATGGGGGATGCTAACATGTAGAAAATCCACCCAAGACTAGGCCGAGGTCGACATCCACGTACTCTGCAAGATTTTCCAGAATCTAGATCTGTGATAGTAACACATTTCCAATAGCTCTGAATCCAAATTTGCAAGTCTGTATACCTGAATCTGTAAGAGGGAAAAAGAGTTTTTTTTGTTGAAGAGGGGCTTCCCTTAGTCAATCCTTGATTTAGGAACTAACCTTAACCTTAAAATTTAGACAATAAAAGAGAATGATAACAATTAGTAGAAGTAGATCTAACTATGAATCATATCATATCAATAAGTATGCAATTGCATTTAAAATGAAATAAATTATGTTGATGCAATAGCCTTGACTCAACACCAAAAACTTAGAAAGAAAATTAATGCAAATAAAAAAATCATGTAAGTGTATGCTTGTATTTCACCATTTAGAAAGATGTAGATTCTTAAAGGTATGAATGTGGATCTTCCGTCCTTGATGGTCAACTCCACTATATCCTTGAAGAAATGATGCAGGAGCTTCAGAGGGTCATAACTTTTGACTCGAATGTGGGTTTTGGCTGAAATTTTACAGGCAGATTCGTGAGCTAGAGTTGATGGAAATTCCATCTCAGCTAGCTCTATTGGTGGCCATTTTGAGCATTTTTTGAGAGCCTAAAATTTCATCTTGACCTCCAAAATTGGCTTTTTCTTTTTCTTTCCATTTTTTTGAGTTTTGTTTTTGTAATAAATCTGAAATCATGTTTCTGATTTCGTGGATTATTTGGCAATTTGACTTGCCTTAGTTGGGAGCTTTTCTTGGGAAAAATCAGGATTCATAGGATGAGTTTTAAAAATTACCAAAAATGGAAAAATCTTTTTTTCCTAAAAACTTGCCAAATATGATAATTTTTAGAATTGTATTAAGTAGGAGTTTTATTTCATTGTAGAGGCAGAGTAAGTTGGAGAAGTTAATGAAGAATTCAAATTCTGTAGCATTTTGTTGTGTATCTTCTGAATAATTTTTGTTAATGGTATTTTGGGCTACATCATTTGGTATTAGAGTAGGATGATGGCTAGAAGAGGAAGAGGAAGAGGTAGAGGTCTTACCCAGACGCAGAGAGATATGATAAGCTTGCAAAGACAAGTAGCAAAACTCATGAACTGATTGGAAAACCATGGATTACAAAGAGAACAAGATGAGTCAAATGGAGAAGCAAACCAAGGAGCTGAAGGAATAGAAGAAGGACAAGAAGAAGCAGTGAGTTTCGAAGAGAGGCTTCTTAGAGCCTTGGAGGGAAAAAATGAAGTGATCAAGGTTGATGTTTCAGACTATTTAGGTATTCTTAAGCCAGAGGAAGTGATAGATTGGTTAAATGAGATGGGGAAGTTTTTTGGATGGAAGTCTATGATAGAAGAAAAGAAGATGAGGTTTGCATGCACCAAGTTAAAGGGACATGCGATGATCTGGTGGGATCATCTCCAAAATGAAAGAACAAAGAAAGGGAAGGATAAAATTAAGAAATGGAGCAAAATGGAGAAAAATCTAAGAGAAAAATTCTTGTCGGTGGATTATGCTCAAACACTATTATGAAGGTTTCAGAATTTGAAATAGAACTTATCTTCTATGCAAGATTATACATATGAGTTTTATAAGTTGTCCATCCGTATAGAACATCAAGAAAGTAATGAACAGATGGCTGCAAGGTATTTAAATGGTATTTAAAGTAATGAACACTATTCAAGATGAGCTAAGCATGCATTAGATCAAGTGTATGGAGGATGCCTATTAGTTGGCTCTAAAGGCTGAAGAAAAACAAAAAAGGCAGTACAATCAGAGGAATAGAGGAGGACGAAGAGGTACATCAACCCCATTTCAAGGAGGCTCAAGTTCCAGTCAAGGGAGTGATAAACAAGAAGAAACCTGTTCGAATCCATGGAATCAACAAAGAGGAAGGGGGTTCCAATGTGGAAGAGGCTATGGTAATGGAAGAGGATGGGAAGGCTAGAGAAGACCATTCACTTGTTTCAGATGTGGAGAAGGACACAGGGCCTTCGAGTGTTCAAATTTTAACATGCAAGATGGAAATCAAGGAGGGCCATCAAGAGTGAACCTAGCCCGGGTTGACAATGAAGGATCAGAACAAGAAGTGTCTCTGGACATCAGAGAAAGTTTCATGATGAGGAGGACAATGATTATTCCAGCAAAGAAAGATATAGAGGAGAAAGGCATTGATGATTCATGGCTCAGAACTAGCGTATTTTGAACAAGATGTACCTCAGGTGGAAAGGTATGTCAAGTAATTGTTGATGGAGGTAGTTGTGAGAACATGGTTTCTAAAGCAATGGTGGAGAAACTAAACCTCCAGTGTGAAAAGCACCCTCATCCCTATCGGGTAGCGTGGTTCAAAAAGGGAAATGAAATTATAGTAGATAAGAGGTGCCTTATTAAATTTTCCATAGGAAAGGTCTACAAGGATGAGTTATGGTGTGATGTGATTCCAATGGATGCATGCCATGTCCTATTAGGTCACCCCTAATAGTATGACAGAAAGGTTATTCATAATGGAGAGAAGAATACTTACACCTTCTGGAAGGATGGATCTAAGGTAATCCTATTACCTCTCAGGAATGAAGGAAAAGATGAGAGCATGCTTTCTGAAAAGGAACCTGTCAAAGAAATGAAAGTAACAGGGTGTTGTTATGCATTGGTAGTACAGAGAGGGAAAGAGGAAGACTTGACAATATCACCAGAAGCAGCTACGGTATTGAAAGAGTATTCAGATGTCATTCTAGAGGAACTACCTGATGGGCTCCCCCCAAAATGAGATATCCAACATCATATTGATCTTATCCCAGGAGCAAGTCTTCCCAATCAAGCATCTTACAGGATGAGTTTGACGCAACATGTAGAACTGAACAAATAGGTAACTGAGCTCATACATAAAGGGTTAGTGCAAGAAAGCATGAGCCCCTATGTTGTACCAGCATTACTAACCCCAAAGAAGGATGGAACATGGAGGATGTGCACAAACAGTCAAGCAATCGATAGGATAACCATCAGGTATCATTTTCCTATTCCTCGTTTAGATGATATGATGGATGTTCTTGCTGGAGCAACACATTTCACTAAGATTGATTTGTGAAATGGGTACCACCAAATCCGCATCTGAGAAGGGGATGAATGGAAAACTACTTTCAAAACTAGGGATGGTTTGTATGAATGGAAGGTTATGCCTTTTGGTTTATCAAATGCACCTAGCACTTTTATGAGACTCATGAATACTGTATTGCGTCCCTACATTGGCAAGTTTGTAGTAGTTTATTTTGATGATATACTAATTTTTAGTAAGGCAAGGGAAGAATGTCTGCAACACTTGAGGATCATATTGGCGGTATTAAGAAGAGAGAAACTCTATGCTAATTTGAAGAAATGTAGGTTCATGCAAGCAAGCCTTGTTTTTCTAGGATTTGTCATTTCTGTAGATGGTATCAGCATGGACCCAGAGAAAGTTTGAGCCATTCTTGAATGGTGTAGCCCACGTAGTATCACTGAGGTTAGAAGTTTTCATGGCTTGGCCACTTTCTATAGAAAGTTCATTTGTAATTTCAGCAGCATTGTAGCACCTGTGACATATTGCACTAAGGGTGGAGAGTTCTCATGGACCAAAGAGGCTGAAGAGAGTTTCCAATATTTAAAGAAGAGGGTCATTGAAGCTCCTATATTGGCCTTACCAGATTTTGATAAAGTGTTTGAAGTGGACTGTGATGCCTCACATGTGGGCATTGGTGCTATACTCAGCTAAGAAGGTAAGCCCATTGCCTTTTTTAGTGAAAAATTAAATGATGTGCGAATGAAATATTCTACATATGATATAGAGTTTTGTGCAATTGTGCAAGCTCTGAGACATTGGAAGCATTATTTGGTACCCAAAGAATTTGTGGTGTTTACAGACCATATTGCTCTAAAATATCTGAACACACAAAAGAAATTGAACACTAGACATGCAAAATGGGTCTCTTTCCTCCAAGGGTTTACTTTTGTTCTAAAGCTTAAATTAGGGAAACAAAATCAAGTTGCAGATGCCTTAAGCAGGCATGTTGTGCTTCTCACCATCATGGAAACAAAAGTAGTTGGCTTTCATGCAATCAAGGACTTGCATGAATCTGATAGTGACTTTTGGGAAGTTGTTGATCAGTTGAAGAATTCAGTACCTGGGCACACAGACACCATTCAAGGTGAGTATCTTATGCAAGATGGTTATTTATTCAAGGGAAAACAACTGTGCATTCCTGTAGGCTCAATGAGGGAAAATATTATTAGAGAATTTCATAGCAGTGGTATGGCTGGGCATTTTGGGAATGATAAAACAATAGCCTTGGTAGCAGACAAGTACTGCTAGCCAAAGATGAAGAGAGATATCACCAGGTTTGTGGAAAGGTGCCAAGTTTGTCAAGTAGCCAAAGGGCACCCCAGAATAGTAGTTTGTACATGCCATTGCCAGTACCGATAGGACCATGGACAGACTTGAGTATGGATTTTGTATTGGGACTGCCACATACACAGTGAGGTAATAAATCTATCTTTATAGTTGTGGATAGATTCTAAAAAATGGCTCATTTCATTTCTTGTAAGAAAACTAGTGACCCCACTAGGGTGGCTAAGTTATTCTTTTCTAAAATAGTGAGATTGCATGGGGTTCCAAAAACAATTACCTGTGATTGAGACACTAAGTTCTTGAGTCATTTCTGGAGGACGTTATGGAAGAAGATGGGGATAAAGTTATAGTTTAGTAGTGCTTATCATCCACAAACTGATGGCCAAATAGAGGTGGTCAATCGAAGTTTGGGTAATTTGTTACAATGTATTGTTAGAGGGAAGCCCAAGCAATGGGATTTGGCATTACCCCAGGCAGAATTTGCCTATAACAGCTCTGTGAACAGATCAACTGGTAAGTCACCATTTCAAGTTGTTTATGGTCAAAATCCCTAGGGTGTTCTTGATTTGGTGCAACTTCCCTTGGGTGACAGAGTTAGTGATGATGGAGAAGCCTTTGCTGAACAACTCTTCCAGTTGCAGGTAGATGTAAGACAGAAGTTACAAGACAACAATGAGCGGTATAAAGCTTCTACAGATGCTACTAGAAGGTATCAAGTTTTTTGTGCAGGTGATCTAGCGATGGTTTATCTACACAAGGAGAGGTTTCCTACCGAGACTTGTCACAAACTGAAATATAAGAAAATTGGTCCTTGCAAGATTTTGAAGAAGATTAATGATAATGCTTATGAGGTAGAGCTTCCCAGTGTTTTTGATATTTCTCTTTTGTTTAACATCTCTGATTTGTATACTTTCCATGGTGATGATGCTTCTATTGAAAATGAGGATGAGGTGGATTGGACACACACTGTCCCAATCAAGAAAAAGGAAAAGTGGCACGGGTTCTAGACAAGAGCACAATTCAAACTCGTCAAGGTGACTACCACAAATATCTTGTGCAGTGGGAAGGATTGGCACCAACAGATAGCACCTAGATTTCAGAATCAGATTTGAAGAAGCTAGATGAGCCTAAATGGAAGCAGTTTGAGAACCGGAACTTGCAGGAGCTGTGTTCTTTTCAAGCAAGGGAGAATGATGCAGGAGCTTTAGAGGGTCATAACTTTTGACTCGGATGTGGGTATTGGCTGAAATTTTATAGGCAGATTCATGAGCTAGAGTTGATGGCAATTCCAACTCAGCTAGCTATGTTGGTGGCCATTTTTTGGGAGCCAAAAATTTCATCTTTACCTCCAAAATTGGCTTTTTCTTTTTCTTTCCAGTTTTTTGAGTTTTGTTTTTGTAATAAATCTGAAATTATGTTTCTGATTTTGTGGATTAGTTGGCAATTCGACTTTCCTTAGTTGGGAGCTTTTCTTGGGAAAAATCAGGATTCATAGGATGAGTTTTAAAAATTACCAAAAGTGGAAAATCCTATTTTTCCCAAAAACTTGCCAAATATGGTAATTTTTGGAATTGTATTAAGTAGGAGTTTTATTTCATTGTAGAGGCAGAGTAAGTTGGAGAAGTTAATGAAGAATTTGAATTTTGTAGCATTTTGTTGTGTATCTTTTGAATAATTTATGTTAATGGTATTTTGGCTGAAAGAAGCTAGATCTAGGGGAAAGAATGCATGAGTGATACAAATCTTGATATCCTTGAAAAACTCCTTCAATTTCTTGAACACTTGTATGCTTGAATGTTCGATCTCCAATGAATGCCTTGAATTTCTTGTAAGAACATAAAATTGCTTTCTCAATTGATTACTAATAATTTTTTATTACTTTAGACCTATAAAATTAAGTAAGTAGGCCTCCTTTTATACCAATTTCATGACCAAAATCGAAAAGGGTTGACTACATAAGGTGGGAAAAGAATTTGGAACCCTAAAATGGGCCCAGGATCAAGAGACTTTCCACCTTGGGGGAGGCTGACCTAGGCTCACCTTAGGGGCTAGGATAATTTTTTCCTACCCCTAAGGGGCTATCCCTACCTCAGCCTATCCTTAGATGGTTTCTCCATGGTATTTTGTGCTCAGGGTCTCGAGGAAAGGAAAAACATAAGAAAAAATAGACATAAAATAGGGGTACAAACAACAAAATGGAAAAAGAGGACATCCAGTCATCATGAAGGCATTCAAGAGGGCCCAGGACATCCCATTAAGGAGGGATAAAAGGTCTTATCATGGGTTTTTCCATTTTAAGATGATATAATTAGCCCCCACTTTAATGGGAGTATGAGGTAAGGCATACTCGCGGTAAAGGAAGAGAGAGAAGAAGAGAAATTCTAGAAAATTGCAATGAGATAGAACATCACTAGGTCTAAGGACATAAGCCCCCAAAAAAAGGATCCTAACTCTACACCCATGCACGAGGGCATGAAAACAAAAACAAAAAAGAAAAAAAAAAAAAATGACACAAAGAAAAAGGGGTTACTACCAAAACAAACTCCAAATAAACTAGTGAAAGAGAACTCAATCATAAATTCCTCATCCACTAATGTCATGTTTGAAAGACTATTGCAAGAGAATAAATGATCAAATAGAAAATACAAAGGCAACATCATAGACGATATAAACTTCATGATCTAATCCTACTAGAGAGAGAGAGAGAGAGAGAGAGAGAGAGAGAGAGAGAGACTCACCCAGTAAGATGTGTGTATCTTACTATGAACCACAAAATGATAGGATTGAATAGTCTAAAGGTGTGGGTACCTGATAACTTTAGACCTATAAAACTTTGCATCTTTTGGCGGCTTAATGTATGTGGACGCCTTTTGGTAGCTTTGTGTATGTGTGCGCCTTCTAAAAAGTTAGTATACCACATGGATAAATGTCAGCTTATCACCATGGTGTCTACTTGTATTTGTAAATATATATCCCAGAGATGGAGAAGTGTCACTTATACCCTATTCGGGATTTAGCATGCTGCAAAACAAAAAAAGGTTAAAAATAAAAATGCATAACTATAGTAAAAGGGAGGCCATATGTATGCCCCCGTCCTTATATGATGTCTTCATAGTAGACATTATAAGGAAGAGAATCAACGATACCCACTTCCATCAAAAGTAGATACCCTTTAAAGAAACAATGTATTCCATATTCTTAATGAAGAGTGTCAACCCTTACAAGCTAAGAACATAGATACAAGAGAAAGGATATATCGCTTATGAGGAGAGGATCCTTGAAATGGAGAAATATTTATTACAAGACATCTACCTTTAAGAGGAGTCCTTGAACAAAGATAACATCTCTGAGATAAAAATTAAGCTATTTAACCCCTTGTTGCCACATGAAATAGGAATTTTCGGTGAAGGATAACAAACTTTAAATCATAAAGTACGGTAAAATGTTTATTATGAAAATAGTTTTGAAAATAAAGAACAAGTGATGACTTAGGGCATACACCTCTTGTATAAGAGAGAATCCTAATCAAAATAATAATTCCTTATAATAAAATAATGTCACATGATAAACAAGTGCCCCTATACTAAGGAAAGTAGATCCTTAGACAAGGAGAGAGATTTAAGAAGCCTTTCCCCCAAGGGTAAAGGCGAGAAAAATTGTAAATGATAAGCACTTTGCAAGAGATATACTAATTCAAGAATAAGTTGTAACAAAGAGACAACAACATATACACTTGAAAATATATCACATATAAAGTATAAATCATTAAGGAAGAAGAGAACCAAAGATGATCATGAAATATAAAACATGTATTTTTAAGAACAATATTGCATGATAGAGAGCTATAGAAAGATGGAAGAAAATAAGGAAGGGGGTGAAAAACTAACCCCCCCCCACGAAGGGGTTTCTTATACAATATATACCCTTCCTAGCCAAGATAAATTATAGTTAGAAACATATCTGAAAGGAACTCATACATTAAAAAGGGGGAAATATATCCCAAACAAAAAAAATAGAACAAACCTTGCCCCTCAGCTAAGGGAAAAGGAAATGAGACCTATTGGGTTGCTCCTAATGCTCATTATGTTGCATAATGGGGAGCATCCCAATAGGGAAGAAAGAGACTAAGTAAAGTCATCATGAAGAAGTTGTAACACATCAAGTGTATAAGGGATAACTACCCTATCCACTTGATCTCTCATAAATAAATGGAATTCCTCACAGTCAGAAAGCATATGAAAATCATTATAATGGAAAGAACATAAAAATCCATGTATAGCATCTTTTGGAATAGGTTGAAATTTTTCTTTACGACCTGCCATAAGTTGAACATGGACTCTCTTAGCAACCTCCTAACGAGTATTAGGAAGGGAAATGGAAGGTTTTGGTAAAATAAGGCAGACATGAGGTCTACAAGGAAGCTCAACATCTTTAAAGTTCAGAAGATGAAATCCTAACCCATATGTATTTTTCTTAGGAGAAATATGAATAGGGAATTTAATGCCTTGTTCATTAATACTAAGTCCTAAACCTTTGTAACCTTGTTTAGAAACCATATTATATCTTGTGGTATAAGTATCTTACAAAGCATATGAAAGAGGTGAGGGATCACGCAGGTCATGAGAAAATATTGTATAGGGTGGGATTCTAGAAGAGGAAGGTGAAACAACTTGTTTTTTTTTCCCTTTAATGTCATCATGAAGAGGAGATTGATGTGGGGGTTCATCAAAGGAATCTTAAAACTCATTATCATAAACCATGTTTTGAGCTTGATAATACATTTTAGAATCACTAGGAGATGAGGGTGGATTGTTAGGGATAGGATTATAAATATTAGGATTACTATTAGGAAGGTTGGAAATAAGATTAGCAAGGCTAAAATCATCAGCCAATGTTCTTATATGATCCAAAATAGTGATAAGCCAACCACATAAAACTTTAATAACAGTCTTGAAAGTAGGGAGGCTTGTTTTTGTTAACCTCATAATAGCATAAGCAAGAAAATAATGAAGAGACATAAACATTATAAAATGAAAGAGATTCTCATATGCCTCATAAGTGCTATAAAGAGATGCAAGGAGAAGAATGATAAGAAAGATAGCCACACACCATAACATCTTAAAGGTCTTCATGTTTACAATCTAACAACAAAGAGAAGGAAATATAATACGCGGGGTTCACAAAAATTGTTTACCCACAATCAAATTCATGTCGGGTTCATAAAAATGTATATGGGGTAATGAGAACACCCTAGAACACAAGGAGGAATAATAACAATATTTCACCACCCAAGGAGGCCTGATTAACACAAAAATAAGTGTTAATGTGTAACCTCTACAAAACATAGAAACCTGGGAGGCTCATGACTATGTCAACCTGGAGGGGCTATGATGACCTAGAGGGCGGATGGTGACATGCAGAAAATCCAGCCAGGACTAGGCCGAGGTCAGCATTCACCTGCTCTGCAAGATTTCCCCGAATCTAGATCTATGATAGTAAATTATTTCTGACGGTTATGAATTTGAATCTGTAAGCCTCTATACCTGAATCTGTAAGAGATAAAAAGAGATTTTAATGTTGGAGAAGGACTTGCCTCAGTCAAGTCCTAGTTTAGGAATTAACCTTAACCTTAAAATTTAGGAAAGAAAAGAGAATGCTAAAAAGTATTAGGAGTAGATATAACTATGAATCATATCATATCAATAAGTATGCAATTGTATTTAAAACAAAATTAATTATGTTGATGCAATAGCCTTGACTCAATACCAAAAAACCTAGAAATGAAATCAATGCAAATCAAAACCTCATGTATGTGTATTCTTTTAATTTTCCTTTGAGAAAGATGTAGATTCTTGAAGGTATCAATGTGGATATTCCCTCCTTGATGGCCAACTCCACTATCTGGACTTGAAGAAAGAAGCTAGATCTAGGAGAAAGAATGCATGGATGATACAAATCTTAATAGCCTTGAAAACCTCCTTCAATTTCTTTTACACTTGTATGATTGAATTCTTGATCTCCAATGAATGCCTTGAATTTCTTGTAAGAACATAAAATTTCTTTCTCAATTGATTACCAATAATTTTTTATTACTTTTGACCTCTAAAATGAAGTGAATGCACCTCCTTTTATACCAATTTTATGACCAAAATTGAAAAGGCGGACTGTACAAGGCAGGAAAATAATTTGGAACCTCAAAACATGCCTAGGATCTTGAGGCTTTCCACCTCGGGGAGAGGTAGACCTTGAATTTACTCTAGGGACTAGGTTGAATTTGGCCTAACCCTAAGGGGCTTGGCCGACCTCATCCTATCCTTAGATGGTTTCACCATGGTATTTTATGCCTGGGGTCTAAGGGAAAGGGAAAACATAAGTAGAAATAGACAAAAAAATATGGGTAAAAACAACATAACAAAAAAAAGGGACATCCTATCATCATGAAGGCATTCAAGAGGGCCCATGACATCACATTAAGGAGAGCTAAAATTTCTTATCATGGTGCTTCTACTTTAATATGATACACACAATTATAGAAACTTAACAGAAATAAACATATAGATATAACATTCATACCACAACACAAATATTTATGTGGGAAAGACCCTTTCAGGAGAAAAACCCCACACTCCAAAATCCCAATATATTTTCCAACTATCAAAAACAGATTACAATATACTTGCATAGAAATATTCTCTTAGGAGAATCACCAACTAGAGATCTAGAAGTAACACAAAAGCTATAAGACTATTACACTAACCCTCCATCTCACACATCTACTATATAGGAGATACAATACAAGAAACTGTCAGATTGTATAACAAAACCATGGGCTAAACCCACCCAATAAGGCAATGCCCATCTTATGTCTAATACAAGATGACCGATGATGTGTCAATAAACACACAAGCATGTGTAACTCCCCTTTAGAGATCATTTACAAGTTTGACACATTTTCCATTTCTTTTTTAAGGACACCTAATTTTTGGATGCCATAAATTTTGAACCGTGCATCTCATTTTCTATTATAACCACTTTTTGAAAATATCTCAAAGTATTGTACACCTCAAACAATATAGTGTTGTCCTGGACAAGTTTTCACCCCTTTAAGAGCCTCTAAGACCTTCAAAAATGAGTTCAAAGTTTTCCTATAGTCAAAAATAGTTTTCATATGTGACTACAAGGTTGAGACACATTTTCCAAACAATCTTCCACTTGTCAAACACCTTGCAAGAGAAAAGGGAGTATCTACACGATAGTTTTACTGCTAGGAGTCATGAGGCCCATAGACTTTGAACACCATATAAAATAATTTGTGCTCATAGCCTTAGTTAATTAATCTACAACATTCATCAAAGTCTCTACCCTAACAAACTTCACCCTACCATCCTTAACAAATGTTCTGACAAAATGACCTCGAACATCAATGTGCTTGGTTTTGGCATGAAAATTTGTGATCTTTTCTAGGCAGACCACACTCTGAGTGTCAAAATATATTGTTAATGTATCTTATTTTATTCTAATGTATAGACATAGTCTCTTAAGCCAAATTTCTTCTTCACAAGCATGAGTAGCTATCATATACTCTTCTCTAGTAGTGGACGAAGCAACCACAACCTATCGCTTACTCATCCAACTAATTGCACCACCAAATAATGTAAACACATAAAAACTAGTGGATCTTCTATGATCAATATCACCTACCCAATATGCACCCACATAACCATGAATATCAAGGTAAATTTCATCTCCTATCATATTACCATAATATCACAAAGAATACTCTGAAGTACCATTCAAATATCTAAATCTAACTCTTTTAGTTGCATCCCAATGAACTCTACCAGGATTAGAAATATATCTAGGAATAACTCTCACTACTTGGGCAAGGTCTGGTCTAGTAGAGACCATATTATACATCAAACTTCCAACGAAACCTAGGTAAGGTACTCTTCCCATGTCTTCTATCTCTGATGGAGATGTAAGACAATATGAAATAGACAATTTCATTCTAAATTGTATAGAAACACATAATGGTCTACAATCCTACATGTTGAGCCTTTGTAAAATTGCGTTCACATACTTACTTTGGCCTAGCCATATCTTTTTGATCACTCTATCTCTTTTAATTTCCATCCCAAGAATGTGTTTAGTTTCACCAAGGTTTTTCATTTCAAATTTTGCAGCAAGTTAAGACTTTAGTTCTACAATCATAGCTTTCTCTTTACCAATGACTAACATATCATTAGTTCATATAATGCAATGCATAGGAAATGACCACCATCATATTGATAATAAATACATTGATATAATTTAGAACTCTCAAATCCAAAAATTAACACATACGTATCAAATTTATGGTACCACATCCTAGGACTCTAATTGAGGCCATACAAAGGTTTCTTGAATTTGCAAACCAAATTACTTTTACCTTTTACTACATAGTGCTCTATTTTTTTCATTTAAATATCCTCCTCCAAATCACCATGAAGGAAAACTATTTTCATATCCATTTTCTCAACTTCTAAATGATAAGCCACATCAATAGAAAGCAAAGATATAATGGATGTCATTTTTTCAACAGGAGAGAATATCTCATCATAATCAACGCACTCAACTTGGGAGTAGCCTTTTGCAACTAACCTTGCCTTATAATTCTCAATACTTCTATTTGAACCAATCATTTTCTTGAACTCCCATTTGTACCCAATAGGTTTTCATCCTTTGGGAAATGGTACAAGATCCCATCTATCATTCTTTTTCAAAGCTTCCATTTCTTCATCCATAGAAACCTTCGAAGATTCTACATCATTCATTCCTAATACCTCTTCTACATATCTAGGTTCATCAACAGTATTATTTAACAAAAAATACATCTCCAAACATGAGGAGAATACAGTTCAGTTGGTTGTCTCTTCCTTGTAGATCTTTGAAAAAGATGAGTTGGAGCTTCTTCCTCCTCTTATGAATATTTGGAGCTAGATGAGCTCTCCTCAAATTCTTGTCTATCTAGGGGTTTTGATTCAACTTTGTCATGCATAGAAGGAAATTGAATCACATCTTCCTTTTTCTTTTGTTCAGGCTGCAATATAATAGAAGAAGACTTAGTTTCACTAAAAAAAACACTTCTACTATGAATTACTTTGTGTACAATAGTGTCTCAAAGCTTGTATCCTTTCACACCATGACTATAGCCAATGAAGATACATTTGACAACCTTGTTCTCCAAAATTTGTTGCTTTTCCTTTGGCACATATGCATATGCCTTGCAGCCAAAAACTATAGGATGTCTCAATTTAGGCTTATGAACCAACCATGCTTCCATAGGAAATTTATCAACAAGAGCTAGTGTAGGAGACCTATTAATCAGGTAGCAAGTAGTGACCAGCTTCAACCCAAAACCTTTTTTCAATTCCAACACCACTTGGCATACTCCTACCCTTCTCCATCTATGTCATGTTCATCCTTTCTACAACTTTGTTCTGTTATAAAACATATAGAGTTGTCTTTTCCCTATGAATGCCACAGTCTTTATAGAATCTATCAAAATCATTAGAGAAAAAATTACTGACATTATCTGTTCCCAAATTTTTTTCCCTTCTATTCTGCAACTCAACCATTTCTTTAAATTATTTAAGTCGACTAAAAACATCATATTTACTCTTTATAAAATATACACCCATGTCCTTTTTCTATAATCATCAATAAATGAAACATAATACATAGATTTTTCAATGGAAGGAACATCTAATGGACTAAACACATCAGAATGAGTAAGATCCAACACACCACAAGATTTATAAAAACTTGAGTAAAACTAAATTTCCATAAATTCAATGCTCATAAAAATCAATGGCAAGATTACAATCATTCAAACCTTCAACAAGGTTTTTTTTTTCAAGGTCCTAAGACCCTTCTCTCTAATGTGGCCAAGTCTCTAGTTCCATAACATAGTCTTATTTGTAGGTAACTTTTCTATAGAAGTAAAAAAAAAAACACCCTTAGGTATCCAAAATCCATTACCATCTACAATAGGTTAAACTCTCACATTTTCCAATGAAGTATCCAAAGATTTTGTCTTCACAGAAGTACTATTACACTTAGTAGTGTATGCATATATAACTTATACAATGTGCCAATTCTGACACCTCTAGAAACCACCATAGCACTTATAACCATTTTGTATCCTACATAAAAAAAGACTACCTGCATACCTAAATTTATCTTTTTTCTCACAAATAATTTTTTTTCCTATACTAGGGAGATGCAACACACCATTAATATTTCTTATTTTACCATAAGGAAACTTGATTTTAACTTTACCTTGGCCAACAATATATAAATGAGAATTATAACCTGAGTAAACCTTACCTCCAAAAAATTCTTTATATTTAGAACACTAATGGGTACATGCAAGATCATGGTATGCCAATAATTGGTGATGTGAAAAAGAATGCATTTTTCATCCACCCAGAATGGGAAAATTTATGTTGACTTTTTAGTAGGCCTAGGTGTTAGTACACCTAGGCAAAGAAAAACACCTAAGAAAATATGATATCATATATGAATCTGATATTTGATACCCGGCCCCTTGGTATGAAATTTTTATAAAATTTCCAACAATGCTAACATTTGGCCATTGACACCATTGTCAGAGGTATGATATCATATATCTATCCAATATCAAGTATATATCCAATATTGTATCTATATCCGATATCAAGGATATATGTTTGATATAAGATCTATGTCTGATATCGGATACCTCTTGGAATGAAAATTCACCAAACTTTCCAACGGAACCAACATTTGACCATTGGCGCCATTGTAATAGGTATTTGATATTAGATGTATATTTGATATCTGATACATCTATTATTAATTTCAAAATTTCAAATATTAATGCATTATATAATTACATATATAATGCATTACATGTATTATGCATTACATATGGGAGAGAGAGAGAGAGAGAGAGAGAGAGAGAGAGAGAGAGAGAGAGAGAGAGAGGGGANGAGAGAGAGAGAGAGAGAGAGAGAGAGAGAGAGAGAGAGAGAGAGAGAGAGAGGTGAATTTGTTATTCTCAAATAATTTTGTTAATCTTTTTTAATCCGATGAATATTTAAAGAAATCAAAAACTTAAAATAGATATGAACATGAAAGCACAAAACATTAACACCATGAACACTAGAATTTACATAGAAACCCAAGATGAGAAAAACTATGGAGAAACTAATTCTCATGAAAAGAACATCAGTTATGGTGACACCGGTTAAGGTGACACCGATAAATTAGAAAGGCTCACTTCCAGTATAGATTGGCTTACTACCAGAATATAAGAAATGAAAATGAATCTGTCACTTAAATCGCTGTCACAAGTAATCAGTAACATAAAAATGATGTAACAGTCAACTACCAGTTGCACCAACTCGCATATACATCAATACACATATCTTCCCTTATCATATTTGCATTCACTTCAAATTAATCTGATAGAAGCATGTCACAATAAATAGAATCATCACTCTCTTATACCATGTCATGACAACAACTAGGTCGGCCAAATTTAATTTGAGATAGGTAACACTAAAGTATTCCTACGATGGTAAGGAATGAAATGTGGACCACCTTTCCCAATACAATACGCCTCGCTCACAAAAACACACTACACCATCAGTGAGCTCTTCAGAACCAACAAATAGGAACTATACATTACAATGTGAATATTTGAATCAAAGCATAATTAACACTTTCTAGAAAGAACTGGACCCAAACACTGATACGGCTAAAGATAAATCTTTACGACATATCATCTAGAGAACGGTTTGTCGGATGACCAAAACATCTAATCTATATCAAAGCATAGGATATGTTGACATCAATGACAAGAAAAATGATAGCATCAACATTACATTCTAACAATCTCCATCTTTTTCATTGATGACAATATTCATCAATAACAAAGTAAACAATTCACGATCAAAAGATATCAGCATCAAAGTCATTTGTTCCAACTCACTATCAAAAGATATCAACATCAAATTCCTTTTGTCTTCTCCCCCTTACTAACTCACTTCGCTTCCCTTGAGAGGAAGCCGCCAAGAATTGATCCAAAGAAATAACAAGCATGAAATACACTAGACCAATACAAACATGAGTGCATTTAATGAACACTAGAAAGGGGGAAAACCCCCAATTTCTACCTAAGATACTCAAAAGTATCCTTTCACAATGGTTTTGTAAATATATATGCAATATTCTCCTTTGTAGTTACATATTCAAGTATGGCCTCATTTTCCAACACCTTCTCTCTTAAGAAATTATATCTGATAGATATATGTTTTATTCTAGAATGTTGCACTAGATTCTTTGAAATATTTATAGCACTAGTCTTTCCTTTCAAATTTAGCAACAAGTTGAGACTTCATTTCTACAATCATAACTTTCCACTTAATAATTAATAACATATCATCAATGTATAATGAAATGTACAAGAAATGACCAGCATCTTGAATTTATAATAAACATAGCGATCTGATTTACAATCCTCAAATTTCAAACTCAACACATATATATCAAATTTATGGTCCCAAATCCTAGGACACTACCGGAGGCCATCGAAAGATTTCTTCAATTTTCAAACCAAATTAATTTTACCTTTTACCAAGTTGTAGACACAAAAAATGGTCCACACCTATGGCCCCCATTTTTCAACATGTCTTCTATCTTGTGTGTTTGATCTTTAGCATTCACCGAATTTGGGTCATTCCTCATTAATTAAACATTGAAATTTTTTTAACTAATTACTAATACATGTCCCTAATTTACATCATATTTTAATAAATTTGACCTTTTGATCATGTTTAATCATGTCATTTTCATCCTTGATCATTTAATCTTGTCAATTGATTAATCATCCTTCTAGGGGTAAATAACCAATAATTTATCCCCTATTCCTAAGTCCTATATCATGATAAATAAATAAAATTTATCTATCCCCGTTTGCATTTATTACCCAATTAATTAATTCCAAAATTAACTAATTAATCCCTTTTTCAAATGTGAGAATTACTGAATTTCAAATTTTGAATATTCCCTCATCCTACTAATTTGCCTCCATTTCCCTTATTTGTGTTTCACCTCCTACATTTCATCCTTCACACTCCTTACACCTTCCCTTCCCATTTTTCCCACTAGTTTACCCTCCCCTTTCCTTTCCAATTTGTATTTCCAATTTATGCAATCAATCATGTCATAGCTTTTCATAAATATGACAAATTCTTAATTGTGCATTCAATTGCCAATTTGGAGTTCTCATTTTCAACTATATAAATGGGCCTCCATTTCCCTCATTTCACTAACCATGACCTAAAAATGGCCATTACCCCTTCGTCCCCTTTTTAGTCGTCTTTTATGTCCTTGGTTGATTTTGCTCAATTTTGTCTATTTTGATTGTTTTTGGTCATTTTTGGTCATTTTCAATTATTTTAATTTATCTTTTTTCATGTCACTTTTGTGTCATTTTAGTGTGTTTAATTAAATAATTTAAACAATTATTTAATTACGTCCTAATGTTTTTTCTAAGAAATTAATAAGTTAATTAAAATCCCTATGCATCTTAATGTCCCCTTAGACATAAATAAATTTTATTTATTTATGCTTTTCTATCTCTTATTTTCCATTTGACTATCTTAATATTCAAACGAATTTTTGATTTCTCATTTTATTTTGCATTTAAATTTGATTCTATTTTATGTCTTCTCGGCTTTTGGAGGGAAAATTGATAAATTTGATTTATTATTTAGCTTTTATTATTGTTTGTTGTCTTTTCTTTTCCCTCTGATTGTTTGTTTCATCTTTGTGATCATTCAATTTTCAATTTTAATTTCTTTAGAATGGGATTTCTTTATCATTTTGGGGCTAACCACGATTCGGGTATCCTCATGTTGTTATTTTCTTTGTACTTTCTTTTAAAACATTGCTAGCGCACCCGTCAATAAAGAGTACATCAAATTTGGAGGAGAAAGAAACTTGATGAAGCGTCTAACATAGTTTGTATGTTTTATCTACATTTTACGTTACTTTGTACAAATTTATTTTAAAATATTTATTGAGTGATTGTGATAGTTTAATATGATTTAATTATTTTTCATGGTTGAGTTTTCATATTTGCACACTAATTTTCCCTACCCAAATCATGACTTTATTCAATTACACATTTCTCTGATTTATATGGTTGAGGCAGAGTCATCAATACTTTCCTTACAACTTCCTCTTCTTCTATATATCCACCAACACCCTTGAAGTCATTCACAATCTCATTTCTATGTGAATATAGGCTTCAATGAGTTCATCACCACACATCTTCAAATTTTCAAACTTGTGATTCAAATTTGTCAATTTGACATCTTTTTCCTTTGGATCTCCTTCATATAACCTCCTCAATTTTTCCTAGATCGCTTTTGTAATCTTCAATCCAATGAATTTTCTAAATATTTCATCACCCAAACAACTGATAATAGAAATCATAGCTTTCACATTATTTTCTTCATATTTGATCTCATTTAGAGCCTATAGTCCACCTTGAGGTGTAGTATAACCTTTTCACTAGTTTCCCTTAATCCCTTTGGTAGAGAATCTAATTGGAATTTCATATTTTCCTTCCAATACGTATAATTTGTACCTTCAAACATCATATGTTTGAAACACAAATTCTGCACTATATTGGATCTCCCTTGAGTGATTAAGTTTCACAAGTAGGTACAAGGCTCTAATTCCAATTGTTGAACACAGAACAAGACTGAGAGGGGGTGAATCAGTTCAGACCTTATATCAACTTCAATGAAAATATTGATAAACTTCAAATCACCTTAAGGAACTACCACAAGTGAATAAATAAAGTGGAAAAACAAGATCACACAAGAACACCAGATTTGTGTGGATAATCCAAGGATCATAAAAACCATGGTGAGAATCTAACTCACTATATGAATAATTTTTATTATAATTATTAGGCTCATTTCCTATACTTGCACAACTATGGCTCATTACCTTAGAGAAAGATGTACAAAAGGCTTATACAAAAGGTTTATGCCTTGAGTCTCTTCAAAATTCCCTCTAAGTATGCAGATACTATTGAGAAAATCTAGAAAAGATTTTTATGGTCTGGAACTGAAGTTAAAGATAGAATTCACCTTGTTGCTTGGGAAAAAGTTTGTAAGCCGGTCAAAATTGGTGGTTTGGGTATCAGAAGAATTAAGGACATCAATTTGGCTCTCCTAGCTAAGCAATGCTGGAGAACATTTGAAGGAGAGAAAGGTTGGAATAAAATTCTTAAGTCCAAGTATCTTTTTGACTCACCCTTTATTGATTCTTTCCTCTCTTCTCCCACTGTTGTTCAGGGCTCGGTGATTAGGAATAGCATTTTGAAGGCTAGACCCCTAGCTACTAAAGGGGCCCGATGGAAAGTTGGCAACGGGCAGAAAATTAATTTTTGGGATGATCCTTGGTTTAGAGATAAACCTCTGATCCAGTACCCTGGCATGGATAATATTGTGGTCATGTGTAAAATCAGATTTGGTAGTAAAGTGGTAGACTAATGGAGGGAAAATAAATGGTTAAACTTGAATGATATTGACCTCATCCTAAAAAATATTAACCTGGATCTTTCTCCCTGGGTCATTAAAACTAATAAAGAAGATGAGCTAATCTGGGCCCCTAATCCTAATGGTACCTTTTATGTGGCCTCTTCCTACTCGATGATCAACCCAAGGGAGGAGGAATCTAAAGGAGCTAAGGTTTGGTTTACTTCTCTGATCCCTAAAATTAACTTCTTTTATTGGCTGTTTACTCAGGACAAAATCCTAACTACTAAAAATCTGAAGAAAAGAGGATGGATTATCCCTAATAGATGCTATCTCTGCAAGCAAGAATTTGAGACCTCTACTCATCTACTTCTTCATTGTCAGTTCACAAAGGATATTTGGAGGGTGGTGTTACAGCACTGGAAAGTTAGCTGGGTATTCCCCAATACTATTCAAGATTTTCTGGAACAATGGAGATCACCTTTCCAACACCAATTAGGTAAACTTGTTTGGGATTATACAGGGCCTCATGTAATATGGATAATTTGTAAAGAAAGGAATAAAAGGATATTTCGAGACAAAAATTCTACTCCTATCTTGATTGGATCTAAAATTATCAACAGTGTTAATGAAAACACTAAAGTTGCAATCGAGCTAAAACCTAAGCTCTTGGAAGGGATTAATGATAAGGAGATCCTTCAG
>MU224185.1:561897-579803 GCA_018584345.1 Thuja plicata
TTTCTCCCCGGGAGTCTGCGGTTTGGAGCTCTCCTCCTCCTGGATGGCTCAAAGTGAATTTTGATGGTGCAGCTAAAGGAAACCCTGGCAGAGCAGGATGTGGGAGCATAGCTATAAATTCTGAAGGAAAGTGTATTGTGGCCTCGGCTCATCCTATAGGATATCAAACAAGTCATATGGCCGAAGCTATGGTGGCCCTTAATGCTTGTAAACTTGCTAAAATGTGGAACTGCTCTAAATTGTGGCTGGAAGGAGATTCATTGAATACAATAAATTGTATTAATGGTATTAATTATCCCTCATGGAATACTAGTCATATCTTTGATGAAATTAAAACTCTGATTGATGGATTTGAAGTCACCTATGCCAGTCATGCCTACAGAGAGTCCAATTGCGTGGCTGACAGCCTGGCTAATGTGGGTGCTTATAGTGATGATGTCAGAGTCTAGAATGGCTATCAAGGATTAAATATTGATATCGCTAATCTGGTAGTATGATCAAAGCTGGCACAAACCCAAAAATATTCCCAATAATGATGACAAGAAAGGGTAGTAATCAGAGTTGCCTCAATTTTGAGCTTCGCATGCATGACAGCAAGTGCATTAATTATAACACTTATGGGAGAAGTGATATAATTTCTATTAATGGATGGCATTTCACTATCATTCATTCACAAAAACCACATTTTTCTTTCTCTCTGTCGTATTTTGATCTCTGGTTCTCTAGCAGTATGGGAGGAAAGCTAAAAAGGGAAGAACCGTCAGTCTGCAAATGGAGGAAAGAAAAAGAAGTCTGGAAGATACTTAGGAAAGGTGGGGTAATGAAGTATATGGAGAGACTCCATGGAAATGATAAGGACATCTCCAAGGAATTCGTGGAAAGTTGGGACAATGACCAGGTAACTTTGTGTGGTAAGACTTTTAGGGTAACCGAAAAAATTATCTCAGAAATTACAGGTCTTAAGTTGTCTGGTCTGAAATACTATAGAGGGGTTGTCATGGTGAAAAATGCTGCTAAAATGTACCCTAATTCTAAGGTGGAAAGAAAAATTCTTGTAAAATAGTTGGGTGATTTCTTCTTGCGGGACCATATGAAACTCTTTTGGGCTAAGGTTGCCAAAGCTATGATGCAGTATTTTACCCTAGAGGGTCGGTATACTAGGGTTTACAATTTGCATTTCATGTTGATAAATCATTTCCGCTAAAATAGGAGAATCTCTTTTCCTTTTTTTCTTCTTAAGTCTCTGGAAAATAGTATTTTGGAGAAAAGAAATAATGTTTCTTCGCCTATCCTCCATGATAGGCTTATCCTGTTAATATATGAGCATGCCAAGTTTAAGATGAAGGACAACCCTAAGGAAGAAGATTTGAACATAGGTAAGAAAGTTAAAAGATCTTTTCCTTCTGAGAGAAACACACCTGGGAGTAAGAAGAAGGGGAGAGTCAATACTGGTGGTGAAGACCATATCAATATCCTCACAAAGGAGGAAGGCATGTGAACAGACAGCGAAACAGAGGCTAAGGAAAAGGATGTGAAAAAAGAAAAAGGGGAAGCCTTTAAATTCCTCTCTGAGGAAACTGGAATGAAAACGGAGGAAGACACAGATGCCCTTGAGAAAGACTTATCTGGTTCCTCTGAGGAGAGTGAAAAAGATAGTAAAGGCAGCTCTGAAGGAATGGAAATGAAAGACCAGGATAAAAATAACTCTAGGGATGACCCTACAGATGTGGAGGTGGAAAGACCTAAATCCCCTACTAAGAATCTTAGTCAACCTAGTCTGAAGATTAAAGACAAGGGTATTTCTGATACTACCCTTGTTCTGGTGAACTACGCGGAGTCTGTGTCTTTTGTGGGAAGGACTTCAAAAGATGACAAGGCTATGGGGTCTAAGGATAATAAAAAAGGTAAAGGTAAAACTAGGGATAGTCATGGCAATGAGACCGACAAAACCCAAGATCCCTGCAGGTTTATTCAAGTTGTTAGGGAAAGGGCCGATATGGATCTGCAGTTGAACACCTGTCTTTTGGAAGAGATAAGAGACATCAACGGAAAGTATGATGACCTCCAGGATAGGGTTAATAAGTTGGCCGTCCTACTTGCTAAACCTCTGAAAGAAGATGCAACCAAGGAAGATCAGGAGGAGAATTTGGAAAAAAGACTACTGGAGAAAGTTGAGCTGAGGATCAATACCATGGTTAACTTTCGCCAGCGTACCACTGAAAGCTGCATCCAGAGCATTGAAGAAACCCTCAGCAGAATAATGAAAAATAATTATGAGGGAATGAAAGTGACTGACAGTAATCTCAGGGCTCTTCTTTCTGTGCTGGAAGGGAACTCCAATACTATTGTGGTTGATCTTGATAATACTATTGATCCCAGCGTTGTTGGCCCAGGGACTTGTACAAGGGCAAGTGCCAAAAAAGTGAAATAGGGGAGCTCTAAATATATTAAAGATCTCAAAGATGCCATCGACAAATATAAATTTCTGATGGATGAGTCTGCTAAGATCTTGAAGCAGGCCTGATCTTGGTTGCTGGGGCTGGTTTTCTAATGTCATCTTTTGCTAGGATGCTCTTGCTAGTGGGGTTCAATATGCATTATCTTCTTTTCCCCCAGTTGTTGTTTTTGATTTTGTCTGTTCATCTCTAATTTTGTTGTTATATGTCTATCTTTAATATTTTGTAAAGGGTTACTGTTCCCTTCAAAAATTGCTTTACCCTTAATCGAAAACTGAAACACACTATCTCAGGATAAGATGAAAAAAGATCTTTAAAAAAATTCACTATCATCCAACAACATGAATCTCCAAATACATTTGGGAATAATCTCTGAAACATGGATCGACAACACACTATCTTTGAATAAACTTCTTTAGGATAATATTTATTATCAACAACACAAAATTATCTTCTTTCGCATATCCATACCACTACTCCATACACACACATTCTTCCCTATAACTACATTCCTTAAATATAAGATAGATCATTAAAAGTTGTACTATAGATCAACCTCAACCAAGATAAAGAATATTACATAAAATAGATCACCTAGGACAAAGATACATGAAGTAGTCTACCCTAGGAGAAAGAGAGGTCCCAAATATGTCTTAACATTCTCTTTTAAGATAAATCCAACAATCCGCACATCAACCAAGACCATCACTAAAATGTAACATGTGAATAGGAAATTAAAGCTTGTGGAACTAGTGGGCCAAGAACATCTTCTGAACCAATTTTGAAGCATGTGGATCTCCATGCACCAAGGTGAGACACAAATTAACATTCCATCCTTAAATGTGAAGTATATCCAAACCAAAAGAATGATCCCAAATGAGGTAGCATGTCCAGATACACAAAAACAAAATATAACTAAACATATTGAGTATAAAACATTAAAGCTTACATTTGTGAACCACCAATATCACCAGAAACCATATTTTATGATTTATCATGATCTTCATTCATAGATACTATAATCAATCATATACAGACAACACCATAAATGCTATGGACCAATTTGATAGAACATACATTCTACATGTACTAAGAGATAGTTGTACCAAATCAACAATATAAACACTTGGAACATTTTTAAATCTTCTTGATCAATCATTGTGTTGGTCATCTATGATTACAAGTATTATTATCAATCATATATAGAAAAGACCAATAATTCTTTGGGCCAATTTTATAGAACATATATTCTACATGTACTAAGAGGTAGTTGTATCAGATCAATAATCTACACACCTTAACATTTTCAAATCTTCTTCATCAATCATCACTTCAGTATTCTATGATTATGGTAGTGATACATTAATGTCATACCAAGGATGAATGACATCGATGAAATCACAAAGAAACTTCTAATAAAAAATAGACCAACAAAATTCTTCAGAACCAAACTAGACATCACTCAGCAAGTGGTGATATTAACTTGAAGGTACACCAACTCAAAATAGTTATTGTATACAAACTAGAGTACAACAAGAGATTATATAGAGAACACATAATCATAATATTAGTATCTAGAACACAACAAAATGGTACTAACATCTTCCATTCCCAAGGAACACATATTTAAAAGATGTATGTTATTCAAGTAATTACTATCATGATTCCTAGTGCCCATACTAAACAAACTTATCTGAATATAAAAACATATAAAAGATACCAATAGGTCTACCAACGCATCATCCTTCTAATAAGTTTTCCACCAATAATTTTGACATCAATGAAAATCAACATGCCCTATTTGCAACACAAAATTCCATAGGAAGCATGGAATAGTAAGAAACAAAACTTATCTCATTTTAAAAAAATTTGATGTGCTACTTACTCAATGGATCCATTTGAATTAAGAAGAAAATTACATGATAAAAATGAAAAATGTATTTTTTCTGGTTACAATGAACAATCAAAAGATTAAAATTGTGTAATCTTATTTCAAAGAAATTGATTATTAGTAGAGATGTTGAATTAAAGGAAGAAGAGTCGTGGGATTTGAATGATAAATAAATAGTCATAGGGAAAAAGGATAAAAAATCAAGGTGATCAATCAACTCAAACACCACCAAGTATTCCACCATGGAATTTTGTGCAAGGAGCACCATTTGGTCATGCGAAAAATCTTACTCCAAATTCAAATGTAAGTGATGAATCTGATTCTAAATATATTTCCCTAAGACAAAGGTATAGAGGTAAGAAAAAAATTAAAAGGGATATATGATGAAGGAGAAGATAATCTAGATATGTGTTCAAATTTTTCTTAATTCTCTTATGATCCTTTATATTTTGAAGAAGTGGTAGAAGAAGATAAATGGATCAACACAATGAATGAATATGAGAATCAGTAAATCTACCTAAAGGAAAAGATTGTATGGAGTAAAATAGGTTTATAAAGATAAATTTGATGTAGAAGGAAAAAATGTAAACCATAAACAAAGGTTAGCCACTAAATGATTTTCATAGAAATATGGGATTGATTATAATGAAATATTTGCTCCGCTTGCTAGACTTGATACAGTCAGAACTATTTTAGCAGCAGCCACACATAATAATTGGAAAGTGTACTAAATGGATGTAAAATTGGCTTTCTTGAATGGTTTTCTTGATGAATAAGTTTTTGTTCAACAACCACCTGGTCATGAGGTATGTGTGCATAAAAATAAAGTGCATAAATTAAAAAAGACACTTTATGGTTTGAAATAGATACCAGAGCTTGGTATAATAGGATTGGTTCATACTTGATAAGTAATGAATTCAATAGAAGTAACAATGAGCCCACATTATAGATAAGACCAATAAGCAAGGTCAAATTTTGATTTTATGTTTATATGTTGATGATTTGATATTCACAATAAATTTATCAATAGATATCTTCAACTCAGCAATGATGAAAGAGTTTAAGATGATAGATTTGGGCTTCATGAGATACTTCTTAGGCATTGAAGTTATTCAATCTGACAAAGGTATCTCCATTTTTCAATCCAAGTATATCAAGAATATTTTGAGAAGATTTAAAAATAAATTATAATTGTGTATCATGTTGATCCAACTATGTTTAAATGACATGTTGGAAGTCTGATGTATTTGATGGTTGTTAGGCTAGATATTATAGTGTAAGTTTGATCTAAAGGTTCATGCCAAGATGGAAAAAAGATACTAAGATATGTTGCAAGAACAACAAGATATGAAATTCTATATTCCAAAATTAATAATTTTGGTTTGATTGGTTATATTGGTAGTGATTTTGCAAGTAGCATAGATAACAGGAATAACACTTTTGAGTATATCTTGCACCTTAGATAAGGAATTGTGTCATGGGCATCAAAGAAGCAACCTATTGTGATAATTTCATCAGCTCAAGAAGAATATAGCTGCAACTACCACAACATGTCAAACAATATGGCTGTCTCAAGTTTTGTCAAATATGTTTCTTAATAAAGAGGAACTGAAACAATCATCCTTTGTGATAATAATTTAGAAAGTGCATTATTAAAGAATCGTGTGTTTGACAAGAGGAGAAAGAAAATTGATATGAGGTACCACTTCATCTGAGCATTGGTTAACAATGGAGAAATCTACCTCAAGATATGCAAATTTGAAGATCAATTGTTAGACATTTTCACTAAGGTTTGACTAAAGAACAACTTTGAATATCTAATCGACCAAAATTCAGCATTATTGATATGCCTAGGGAAAAAAATACTTGTTTACTAACTACATGTCTCTTTTCTAAAGATTGTCTATAGCGAGGACCTTTGAATCCACTAGGGAGATACGTTGCTTCTACTCAGTGCCCAACCGAAAGAAATGCCTCTAGATTTGCTCGAGTCTGTTTAACCATGTTGAGGGCATATTGAAAAGGGAATGAAAGTAGATTGGAGAGCTCTAAAGGGGTGCTTTTAAAAGTTGGAGCTTTCCTACATTCTTAAGAAATACCCCTTTCCATCTCACTAGCTTATGTTGAATCCCTTAAAGAAGGCTAGTCTAGACAAAGCAATCAACTTTCCTAGAAGTTAAGAACATGTTAGGTAGGACAAAGTGGGAAGTTAAGGGTGTTTATAGCTTTTTATCACTTACAAATTAATTTGATTGAGATGGTCTAAAAAGGGCATAGACAAAATATTGTTACGAGTGGCATTTTATAAATGGAATTTTCTTAGTAAAAATAGTGGTTGTTGCTGAGGATTTTTAAAAACAGGTTGTTCCAATAGAATTTAAACTTAAGCATTTAAGCTCCAAAATTTGTAGAAACAAGTAGTCTCATAAGTTGTATTACTTTGCAAATTATATTACATAGAACAAATAAATATAAAATAATAATTGTTTAAGATTTTGAACCTTAAATGATTAACCCACCACAAATATAAAGATTAATATTATTAAGTCAACCATTATTAATCTTATAGTTTTTTATTATTATTCAGGAAATTATCTCCTCCTTCATAACAGTGTTTAAATTTCAGCCTAAATATTAAGAAATCTTTTATTAATCTGCATTTTAAAAACCAGATTAGGAAGCCAGTACAATCTTAATTATTTCCCTTACAAATAACATAAAGTTATTAGTTGATGGCTGTCACGTTTTCGTGTTTTAAAATACATTAGTTGACGAAAGCACACTGACGTCTGATCTGCCCTGCCGTTCCGGTGAGCACTTCTATTTCAGACAACTGTTGAATGGACTTCTTGAAATTTTCGAAAAAGCTGTCCGTGTTCAACTGGTTATCCACAAACTCTTTGGCGATGGAATTTGTAAGAAGGGCGGCGTCAGACTGAAAGAGTCCTCTGTTTTGTTTCAGATTGCTGAAGTAATGGCTATCGAAACTCACAGAGCTGTCGGGATCCATTTCTACTGTGGTTGTGTTGTCTGCAAGGCTGGTGCATTTACTCTTTAACAATTGAGCGTAATTGGAATCCAGGGAAGGGTCCATGTCTCCTTTGCCCGTAAAATTATACAGTCTGTTGCTGAATAGATTGCAGTGACCGATTCCAATCGTATGTGCACCTGTTCACCATAACAACGATTATAATGAATTTTTTATTTTATTTTATGGCTAGTTAGTAAAAATGTATTAAAGATATGAAAGTTTTAGAGTTTATTGTAAAATCTATAATTTTGATACTATTTCTTATTTTAATTATTTGTAAAAATAATATTTTAGATCATATTTTTCTTTATTTTTCTTTTCTATTCATCTAATATGATTCTCAATAAAAAAAAAACTTATCTAATCTTAAGCATCATATAAACTCTTACACCGACTCTAATCCTAACACTAATTTTAACATTAAGCCTAATCCTAATTGTTTCTCTAACCTAAAAATGATGGTCAACTTAACTATATCACTAATTGAGAACCATGCATAAATTTTAACCATGATATAACCTGTAACCTTGACCCTAATCCTAACCCTCACATAGAATATTCTACAATGATTGTAAAAAAAAAACTTATATAATTCTAAGCATCATGTAAATTCTATCACCAAGCTTAACTCTAACCTTAAACCTAACACTAACCCTAACCCTAACCCTAACCCTAACCCTAACCTAACCCTAACCATAACACTAAGTCTAACCCTAATTTTTTCTCTAACCTAAGAATGATGCTAACCTAACTATATCACTAACCCAAAACCTAACCTAAATCCTAACCATAATGTGAACTGTAACCTTGTCCCTAATCCTAACCCTCACTTGGAATATTCTAATATGATTGTCAATAAAAAAAACATACCCTAACACTAACGCTAACCCTAACCTTAACACTAAGCCTAACCCTAAATATTTCTCTAACCTAAGAATTATGCTAGACCGTAACCCTAATCCTAACCCTCACTTAGAATATTCTATATTAAATATACTAATATATATATGTTCAACTTATTATATATATATATAAAAGTTGAACATATTCTTTGTTTTTCTTTTCTATCCTTCTAATATGATTGTCAATAAAAAAACTTATCTAATCAAATCTTGAAAATGAGAAAGATTACAGTGAAATGTAATATACCTGACAGAACAACAAGGTCTGAAATGTTTAATCCTTTGCTTGCAAAGGATGCCTGGAGCTGTGAGAAATTAAATAATGGCGAGGGGATATTGTTCAGAGCTTCATTCAAAATTGATACCATTCCATCCCTTCGTCCGGTCCTCACCTGCCAGAATGGTCCTCCGCTCTGCTCATTATTTCCAATATGAAGTTAGTATACTCATAACATTCCACACTCACTTTATATATAAAATCAGTGGCCTTTTCAGCTCAATCCATATTGACAGAGGCCCTGTCTGATAATAGATCGATAAGTATGATCAAATGTATCAATTAAACCTAGATCTATGTACATATTTAAATCTTATGTTTATTACCGCACAAACAACAGCATCTCGTGCAACCAGTGCGATGATGTCAGCACATGAAACGACGCCTGGACATTTATACTCTATTTCTGCTTTCACATCATTAATTACTTCAAATCCACGCAGACTGAGATTTGGAATGGCGTCACGCTCTGCTGCGTTGTTCGCTGTGGAATTCAAAAGCACTGACGCATCGCAACCCTAAAAAACCATAACATACCCACACATCAGCCATGTAATTTACGCAGAAAAGCAAGAAGGAAACAAATGAGGGGATTGTTAATGTATTACTGACTCGCACAAAACAGTCATGGAAATGCATGCGCAAGAGAGGAGCCGCAAGTGTGCGATCTTTGGCCATGTGTTTCTCCACCACTGTTTTAACAATATCCTCAGCAGATGGACAACTTTCGTTATAGAAATTATGAGTCAGCTCATCCCCCTCACACACAAATATGATTGCGAAAAAGCCAACAAGAAGAAGAAGCCACATGTTCTCCATCTATGTCTTGTCTTTCGTTCTAGTAATTGTGCATGGAACAAATACTAATTAGGCCTTCAATTTATATCCAGAAAGAAGCAAACTGTACATGTATTCAGGACTAATATATTATATATTATTAACTACATGACGTTTTGGTTGGTTTGATTGGTCACCAGTAAAATTGTTTCTTGGCTTCAAAGATCACCATGGATATGGATAACGCTGACTAAATCTAAATTCTCTTAGAATCTTCTTATGGTTATATACTCTGTGAGAGCGTCAGATTATGTTGATATTTTTTTGACTTATTCATTCTGTCAAAAATCATCTGGAATATAATTTTGGCCTTGTCAATTATATCATGCTTTTTATATACTAAATCTGAATTCTCTTAGAATCTTCTTATGGAGGATTTTATATAGTGTGTTGATATGTTTTTTTACTTATTCCTTTTGTCAAAATCATCTGGAATATAATTCTGGCCATAGTTTTTATAACTTGAATATAATAGAAGAAATGATTGAAGAACATACTCTTGGTATTTAACCAATTGATTTACAACAAAGACAATCAACAAAACATTTCTCACTTTATAAAATCTATATTTCCCTCCTCCTGTTTGTCAGCGTAAAATGGGCAACAATGCAAGGGTGATAGGGTATAACCACTATTAACAAACCTGCAAAAATGGTATACGCAATCTTAAATGGAACTGGTTGACTTTGAATGTGAGCTCTGTTCAGAATTATTGTGAAGTTGTCTCTATCAAGTCTTTCCAGCAAGCAAAGGAGAAGAAGAGAAACGTTGCTTTAACAAACGTAACTACCTCTAATAATTTATCACAGTCAACCATACCATGCAGTTTAGAGCTAGCTTGTACCATTAGTTTTTATTTCACTTAAAATATGAAGCAGGAGATTTATTTTTAATAAAAACCCTTATACCAACTTTCAGGCACGCACTTGGCCAGTAAGTAACTATAAATTGAAATTTTATGGTTATGAACTTAAATGGTAATCCTCCATTATGCTCTATTATAATTTTTAATTAAATTTATTAATTTTTAATGTTAAACTCTCTCCTTTCAATATTAAAATATGGATAATCTACTTTAAAATGGTTTAAAGTCAAATTGTTTCAGCCATTTTTATTTGACCATAGAGTCTTATTGTACTAGATTTATTTTTTTCACTACTATATAAAACCACAAGTAAGTTCATCATCCCAACCCAATCCCATAAGAGAGGTATCCATAGCCTTAACAACTTCCCTCCAACATCAACCTTACGAGCTTCAAAGAGGAAATATATCTCAACTAGAGTATGCACTTGTTCATTTTCCTTCATGTGAACTAGTTTTCCACGTTAGTATGCAATTAGCAATACCATAGCCCACTTTGCAACACCTAATTTAGATTATAGAAAAGTATTCAAGCTTAATTTGCTACACTCCTAAAGTTTTGGAGAAAACTCAATTTTAGATGGTACCTTCTTGTTTCTCTCCGTAAGAACGTGAATTTTGGCTTTAAAAATAAAAGAAAAATAGGTTTCCCAATTTAACATTTAGGTCAAAACAAAGTATTATATTCAGAAATATAATCTAAATAAGAAATTTAAAAGAATAATCTTTTATAAGTTAAAGCTTGAAAAGTTTTTTTAAGATATATAGGCAATTTGCCACATAAACCAAGTACCTTTTCGCAAAGCCCAAGAGAAATCATCAAGATTGAAAAATAAAAATAGGAAAAAGTTATTCAATGAATTGAATACCTCTACTTGACCTCTCAACTTCCATTTCTAAATAAGTAACTTATTAATACCATCAACGTTGAGGTAATAATCACAAAATATCCCAATAAGTGATTTTCTAGGCCATGCAATTGACTTAGCATAAGGAAGCCAAATATATAACTTTAATCCATTCCCCAACCACAACCTAGATAGAGATAAAACCTTCAAAAGTGTCCACAACAATAGGAGCATTCATCAGTTCATAGATTTTTGGGGTGAACACCCAAGCTAGTACACCTGATATCCTCATCATTATCGTAGGCAGTTGTATAATAGAATAATGCTCAGAAGATCGCAAATAGAAGAGGGGATTGGCATGCCCTAGTATGCCACAACTAGAAGAGGAAGATACCACTAGAGAAGTAGGAAAGTTTGGTGAAATCATTTCCAACAAAATTTATTACAAAATAACCCTTCCTAAAAAGATGAACAAAAGCAACATAGGTGGAAGAAGGAGAAGCAACCACCCACCAACAACTTCTACTAATCATTACTAGCTCTATTTGTAGAGCATAATACCACTCAATTACTTGGAAAAGAGCCATAGCTCCCACTTGATCAATACTCACTTGAAACCCAATGTGATCCACTTCATGTAGAGGAGCCATAGAGAGGTAAACTGGAGTGAGATTTGAGATAACTACAATGGGGAGGTGAATCCTTTTTGCAGCCCACAAATATCATTGTCAATATCTGAAGACTATTTGATATCCTCACACACTTTCTTTTATCGAGACTCTAAGATGATGCTTAGAAGCAACTCCTACTTGATTATTTTATGCCCTCATTCACCCTCCATAGATAAATCATTGATCAAAGCTCTACCATGGCCTTCATTCTCATTAGAATCTACATCACTCTACACACGAGGAAGACACCATAGTCACTACCATTTCCTTTGCTAGGGTTTTTTTCACTCCAACCTTTTTATGTTGAACTTAGGGTTTCTAGAAGTTTGGTGTATTAAGGCAAAAGTAAAAGAAAAAAATCTTTATTGTTGACATAGTAGAGAGTGACCAGGAGGTTCAAATCTTGGTTATTAGTGCACTGTATGCAATAATTTTCACCTTTTCACTAAAGGACTTGCCCTATATTGCTAAATTCTATATATTTTCCCTCCATCTATTTTAGAATACTTATTTATATAGACTTATAATAATTTCATAAGCATAAAGAATTTTCAGGCATTTATTTATTTTAAATACACAAATTTTGATCATCTTATTATATATCGGATATAATTTACTATCACAAAAGAAAAAATAATGTGCCTATTTTATATATAAAAAAAATAGATGAAAAAAACTAGCTAGTAATTAAATGACAACTATACTCTCTTCCATAAAAGATTATAATATAAATATACCAAAGGTGTTATACTTGAATAACTCTAGTCAAAGAGAGGCAAGCAACCTAGGCTCTATTCATCGGTTACATAGAATATGGATTTATTAATTTGGATGTACGATAATTAGGTGTAAGAGAAAGCATAAGGGACAATATAAAGTACTAAAATAGAATTAGGGACACATTGATAGCTCCAAAAATAGAATAGAGATATAGATGTGCACCAATTATAGCAAGTAAAGCCTAAGTTTTTCAAACATGGGAGTAGGCCATCCAAGTCTTGAGAGTGTACAAGCTTACAAAAGGGTTTAGAAATGCAATCAAGAGGTCCTAAAAGATATATTTACTTGATAAAACATGTCAAACATGAGTGTAAGACACCCGATTCTACATGTATTTATCTATGGATGTTTGTATAAGTCTACTTTGTGCTCTTGTAGTCTCCTATATTTCCTAATTTGAGCCTATACAAGAACAAAGAGAGAAAAATAAGGTTTTGAATATATGGGGGCTTGTCTTGATCAAGCCCCTATTTTGGCCTCTTCACCTCTATGAATATCCAACTTATTGGATATAATATTTAAATGTGTGTGTGTGTGTGTGTGTGTGTGTGTGTGTGTGTGTGTGTGTGTGTGTGTGTGTTGCAAACCATAAGTGTACATCTAAGGTAAGAGCTCTACTTAGATGTATTAGACTCAACCCTAGATGATGAATTAAAAAGGTGGTGTAAAAACCAACTCAATAATACATGGATAATTTAAAATAATACTAAATAATGATAAATAATAAATCTCAATCTAAAACTTGGACTCTCAAGAATGAAAAGAAATCATACCAAACCCTTTAGGAGAGGTATGAGCTAATCATAATCAACAATTAACTATCATCCTCCAATTTTCCTTGAAGCATAAATCATCCTTGCAATGATAGTGGATGGAAAATTGATGAACACTTGATGTTATTGGTCACTATTCAACCTCGAGACCTATAAGACAAATTTGGGAGAGATTTGTTGTCATAAATATTTTATCTCAAAATATGGAAATCTACTAGTATTTTTATGAGCCACATGATTCATTTTTTATAAAATGTCAACATAAACTAATAAAAAAAAAGACAAAAGTGGACTAGCCACTATATATATTATTATTTAAAAACTGATTCGAAGGTTCAACTGGGAAAGAATCAAAAACAAAAATTTAGTGACACTTAAAATATTTGAAATTTTTAGATATTTTGGTAGGACATAAGAGCAAGGTTCCCTTGTCCCACCAAAATAGAAAAATTGGGGTTCAATAGTTGAGGCCCGTGATATTAGATCTAGTCCTAATTTTTTATTTTTATGATAGTTAAATATGAAATAATATAATTAAGTTTTAAAATGGGATAGGTCACATATCCTCGAGTTGGTGGATAAATTGAAGCCTATAACTAGTCATAAAATTGCATAGGGGAGTATAAACTAAATCAAGTGCTAAGGAAAGCGTGAAAATGGGCTTACAATGAAGGAATGTAACAGTATATTTAGCCCACTTAAGGAGTCATATAATATTGTATGGAAAGGATACTAATAAGTATTTTGAATTATCACAACCTGATTTCCTTGACATTAATGTTAATTAAATTTTAATATACAAACCTATATATTTATTTAAAATTCATGATAATTATTGCTTGCATTTGATATTGAGAGCTATAAGAATCATTTCAATGCATTTTATGTGTAATGGAAGTTGAATAGCAACTGAGTGGGAGTCCAAATTAAAAGGAATGTTTTCATTTTGTATGTTCTTGTATTTTTTTATTGTTCAATCATTCATGATTTTCTTCTTTGAGGCTCATAACTATGAGTTTAACACTATGAGAATGGAGGGGGCTAGGAGAATTATTATTGAAATTTTTTAGGGGTGTATTTAGAAACCTGGAGCTGGGAGAATGCACAGTTTCACATAAAGGAAAAAAATGGTATAACCAAGGGATATTTTTATTAACTCATAGAGGATGTCAAAAGGCTTTCGGGGTAGGTTTTAAGAAAGAAAAAATGAGGTTACATAGGTTTGAAAAAAATTCATAGCTAATAGGTTGATTCTTTCAAAGGGAAAATATACAATGAAGACGTCCCCATCTTCCTTCTTAGAATCATGCTCAGAATCAAATTTTCTCTTTTTCTTCTTTTCAATCCCTATGAAAGTGTCCATATTTATTGCAATTCTAATAACTAACTTTGGTTTTTCCAAGAGATTTGGATCTATCATTGGCCTTGTATTTATCACACTTCTTATTATTCTTGTATTTTTCCTTAGGCCTTCGATGAATAATTAGGACCTTCTTGGCACTCATGGATACCTTCCTCCTCATCTCTTTAGAAAGAAAATAATCCACCACATATTTAGTCTTGAAATTAATAGAAGTACAATTGATAGTTGTGTGTGTGTGTGTGTATAAATTAAATTATACAAACCTATAATGAAATATTAATACAATCTTTCAAATCAAATGATACAACTAGATAAAGAAAGGAAATGAAATACCATGAGCATTTCATCGCTCTCTAATTCTAAGGATTTGAGTTATGCTCTCAGATGCAATTATGATTCTTAAATGACAACGTAGAATACGAGATAATGAAGATGCAAGATAGATATATGATGAAATGAATTAAAATTTATATGCTAGATGATCAAGAACATTAAACTATGATGTAAATACTCCATTATTTTATGATTCTAAATGCTTCCAATCTACAATTGCTAAAATAAAAATGTTCTTAAGGATGAAGATGACTATAATACACATTCTCTAAAAGGATGATGAATGACTAACTTTAATTATGCATCCTATTTATAGGATTTCTCAAGGTGTAGGGGGGTGAGTTTAGGTAACCATATTCAAGGTGTGATTATAATTGGGGGTTAATGATGTGTCCCCTTTGGGTGGACAATATTTATTCTCGAGATTGAATGGTTAAGATAGCCAAGCTTATTTGTAACTAATGTGCTCTTTTTCCTCTTCTCCCATTGGTTGATTTATTTTATTCATGTAGTGGTAGGTAAGAGATCTTAGGAGGAATTAATTCAAAATAATTAATTTAATTAGTCATGTATGATTTATTACATTAGATTTAATTAATTAATGAACTGTATAATCAAATGATTTATTCAATTACATATTTAATTAATTTTTTATTTTAATTAAACTTGGAAATGGCTTGCATTTAATTTATGTTTGATTTGACCAGTTTTAGGTGTATACATTTGCCATCTTTGAATCAATGTTCAAAGCACATTGGTTCAAAGAAATTCTGATGTCTGATGTCTGAATTTGACGATTTGATATTTTTTATTTGATGCCAGAATATAGACCCGATTGGTTTGTTGATTTGATGTTTGATGCCCAGATGCATATTTGATTAGTTTGTTGATATGATGTTTCCCAAGTGATGTTAAAACTTTGATATGAACCTTTGATTTGAATTGTGATTGAAGTTTGACACCCCAATTGTGATCTTGAAATTCTGACGTTCAATGTCCCTCATTTTGGAGAATTTCCCAATTTCAAAAATTTCATGATCTAATGATGGTATACCCCCTTGGGAAATGATTTGAAATTATTTTGCGATGTTTGGGTGATTGTCGCATCTTTTAATGATTTTTTGGATTTTAATGGATTTTTATAAGTTTTGAATGTTTAATTGATTTTGAATTTTGATTTATTTCCCGATTAATTTTTTAGTTTGAATTATGCCCCATTAAAAAAATTGATTAAATGGTCCCTTTTTTATTAATTTGATAAAAATTACCCTCTAAAAGTTGAAAATTTGATATTAATAGGGTAAATTTTACCTTTTATCCACTCATTTTCACTCTCAATTTTTTCTTTTTCTCTCTGAGCTCATTTTTACTCCCTCGTTGTGAAGATAGTTGTACCAATCCAAGAGCACTGATTCGAGAAGGGAAAGTGATTTTAGAGGCCTCGAGTGTATGGACCTCTAGTGAGTGATCGATCGTTACTTTGTTTTTCATCATTTTTATGAATTTGTAGGTCATTTTTAGTATTTTTAGTGATGGGTTTGGAGTTTTTACAGTTTTTTTTCCTTTACCAATTCTTGCATCGCTTATGCCCCTTTTTTTTCCTATGCACTTTGTTTTGTCACTTTCTCTAGGAAAAAATATGTCATTTTTTGTTGCTAACGCAATGTCTTGCATTGCGTATACATAGAAATGCACTTTTGCCCTTTTTTCATCGCTAACGTGGATAGTTTTGTCACATTTACTATAAAATGTTGCATTGATTTTACCAATTCTAGCATCCCTTTTATAACTTTTTGCATCATGGTTGTTTTTTATTGCCTATGCATAATAGAACGTCACTTTTACCCAAAAGTTGTATTTTTTAATTTTTTTATTGTCAACTTAGTTTTGATGATTTATTTATCAATTCAAGTGATGTTCTTAGATAGGTTGGTGATGTTTTGATGTTATTTCAAAGCCAATTTGTTTGATGTTAGTATAATCAAATAGTTGATATTATTTTTATGCCAATTCAATAGGATAGTCAGGTTGATGTTTTTCCATCCTCAAGATATAGAGGAACAAAATTTGATGTGCTCAACAATATTGTTGCAAATCCTACTTGAGCAAGTAGATGTTAGGATAAGTGATTAACACTTGATTATCAACTTTATGTTTTGACTAACTAATATATGTTTGACATTAAAATAGGTTTCATATTGGAAGCTAAACATGAGAGGTCAGTTTCCTCCACCTTTCGAGATGATTCCTAAGCTGACACATGATGAGCGACATGTTATTCGTAGATGCGGTCTTTGGTATTTTCTTGATATGCCCTAGCTCAGTATGAACCTGGGGTTATTGATAGCACTTGCCGAGAGATGGCATTCTGACCATGACACCTACCATTTGTCTATGGGTGAGATGACCATTATGTTTGAGGATATCTATTATATTTTGCAGATTCTAGTAATGGGTGAGCTTGTATATTATGACCAGGTGTATGATGGTGAGGCATACATATGATCATTTTAGGATGACATGATTGGTGATGAGACTATCCCATGGAGAGTGATGAGATAGAGATACAATGTACTTCCCTCAGTTTTGGCAGCTTTCATTTTTGGAATTTTTATGCATGATAGGAGAGCGTGAGGATTCACAGTTGGTTGGGGTAGGATCTTGGAAGACATGTTGGTGCATCCTCGTATATTTTCCTAGGTATTTTGAGTTTTAGCATATTTATATCATTCCTTACATTAGGTGGTGTATAAACGAGTTGAAGCACTCTTTATAGGAGTAGTGCGTTTATAGGTATGGGCTTGGGAGTACCTCTCAATGACGAGACCAATTGCATATAGATTTATCCCAATGGGATAGTCGTATATATATATATATATA
>MU224185.1:579853-593397 GCA_018584345.1 Thuja plicata
TATATATATCATAGAGTTATTATCTAGTCTTATATGGTAAATTAGAGCATGGGCAATAGATTCTTGATGACCTTGATGCAGTTTGTTGATGTCGCTATATTGGATGTGAGCTATGGGTAGAGGACGAGGACAAGGTACCTTATATGTTTATGTTAGGATGGTTGATTGGTCACACTCCTTTCATTATTGAGATATTCCTATTTTTGTAGCTTCTACGACAGTTTGGCTGAGTCTAGGATATACCACAAGGTCTAGAAGTTTATGATCGAGATCAGGAAGAGAGAAACTTATGGTGTCCATGTGTTGATTATAGGACTACTCATGATAGTATTGAGAGACTTGATCCTATGTTGTGGGATTATAGATCAGACACTTTGGATGCAAGGGTGATGGCAGAGTATGGGCAATGGTTTTTGATGCATCCCTTATGTGCATTTATAGATCTATATGAGCCAGTGCCTTCTATTGATGATCTCTACTCTAACAATTTTGGTGATGATAAAAATGATGATGGAAGACCTCAGTGACATAGGGGTGCCCATGTTCAAGGATGTAGAGCTAGAGGACCCTGAGGTGGCAACGCGAGTGGTAGGGTTGTTGGTAGTGATGTTAGAGCTTCTCCTAGATTGGTTCAAGGTAGAGGTAGAGTGTTCATAGCTTCTCTTAGAGGTATGGGTGGTGGTGGAGGATAGACTGGGAGAGGTGGTGGCCAGGGTGGACGTACGGATGGTGGTCGGGGTGGTGGCAAAGATGGAGGCCAGGTTCCCGTGAGATAGAGAGTCATGTTAGTTTAGGGATGGATGGATCATGGACCTCATGTGGGTAGATAGGAGAGACATCTAGCTTCCCTATCTATCCCATTTTCTCTTGTTTCTCATGTTGTTCATATTGCTCCTGTTGTTCCTAATGTTTCTATTTCTCCTACTACTCATGTTGCTCCTGATGTTCTTATATCTCCTCTTGTTCTTGTTGCTCATGTTATTCTAGTTGTTCCTAGTTAGGATATTCAGATGTTGCAGGAAGGGAGAACAACATTACAAGTTCAAATTGCACAGGCCATGAGTGTCATCAAGAGCTTAGCAACAGAGGTAGCTCAGATACGAGTTGTTCAGTAAAGTTAGGGTCAAAGTAGCCAACCAATGACAAATCAGGCTACACCATAGGTATCTATATGTCCCTCACCTAGACCACCAAATGATCCAAGTGCTAGTACTAGTGGAGATCCCCCTTCAGGTGCAAGTGCAGATACAAGCACAGGTGATGGACAAAGTTTTCTTGTACCCCGATGATCATATTTCAAGCATGCATAGTTGATGATGTACACTTGATTTATCATAATTTTAGATTTTTTGATGATGTGTATTGATGGAAAATTTGATGATGTACTCCTGATATGGATATTTGAAATAGACCCCTCACCCCCTTTTGTGGGTACTTATGATTATATTTCCTTTGATGTCATTACATTAGACTTGATGATTTTGATGATCTATGTATACATGATGCAGGTGGATACAATTTTATATGGTTCTATTTATGTGCATATTTTTGTATTTTCTATGCAGCATGTATGGATGTGCGTACTTGACATTTTATGATTATGTATGGATGCACATGGATATTTTCTTGTATGGATACACAGATAGATTACCTAGTTAGATGGATAATGCATGGAATATTCTTACATGATGGTTTAATTCTATGGATGAAATGTATAAATGCAATAGTTCTATATGTTTATGCTTTTATATATGATGATGTAATAATGATGTGATGCAATGAATTGTGTTGATGAGCTTAATTATTTATGAAATATAAATAAATGAGATGAGATGCACCTAAATGATACTAAATAATGGATAATAAATGCACCTAAGTGAATGTATAGCTTAATGATAATGGATAATGATATGCAACCTAAATGAATGTACAGTTGAATGATAATGAATAATGATATGCAATTGATTTAATGATTAATGAAATGATCTTAATATGCAAATGAGATGTACCTAATTTTAGATGAATTATCCTAAATGAAAATGATATGTACTCAATATTAATGATTAATGACTTACTTATATACATTATGAAATGCAATGACTTAAATGAATCTAAATGGAAATGGTATACATTTTTTTTGTTAAATTCCAATATATTCCACCTAAAGAAGAATCTTGATCATTTTCAAATTGGATTATTGACCCCCCCCCCTTTAAGAAATCCCATAATAATTACCAATGCAATATTTAATATAACATGAATGCAATATGAAAATGCCACTAAATTGTTGTCATTTTTCATTCAATTAATTTATTTTTCTATTATCATCATTGAGCTCTTTTTGGAAACTCAAAATTAGTACAACCTTCACTAGTTATATTTCCACCATGATGGTATGATTACTGCTTTCATCGGATTCAATTTTGTAAGTTGATCCTATCATTAAGGTATGAAAGACCTAAATGGCCCAGGCATCATTTGTGTAAACAGAAAGAGATTTTATCCTTTTCATATACAAATGTCCTCAATGATTCTTTGGTGATCATTTCTTTAGACCAATTTGCATACTAATATGAATTAACCCTACAAGAAGAAAACAAAGAAAATATCATGCTTCATCATTGCTTCTCTAGTCCAAAAACATCCTTGAGTTGCTAAAATGACATGATGTCAAAAATCAAGAACAAACATTTTAATATATTTTCCTTTGTTAGTTGATCCATATGTTAAGAATAATTTCATCCATTTTGACAATTTTTATATTTGTTCATGTTGTTTGATTTGATGTTTAAAAGTGGATTTTGCCATTTTTTAGTTTGATTGAATGTTTGGATGTCTAAAATTTGATGGTTTGGATTGATTGAAAAGTTCAATTGTCATGATTCTTGATCTTGATTAGCCATGTTTGTGTTCTACTTGTGTTTGTTTTAATGATGAGCTCACTAAGTTTGGATTTTTCCCTTAGTTTGATTTTGACAAGGATAATGGACTAAGACCATTTACAAACCATGATAAAAGCTTTCTTGGATGATTGAGCTATGAAAATTTGAGGGTTTATTATGACTATATATATGGATGATGAACTATAGCTGGATATATACAACAATGGAAGAAATGAAAATGCAATGCTTGATGGATAAAGGATCTTAACTTAACACAAGTAGTGCATGTTTACCAAGTTTTCACTACTTGGATTTATTCCATTTTTTAATTTTAATTTAGTTTTTATTTCTTTCTTTCTTTTCTCTTTTTTCTTTTCTATTATCAAGGTGCCCGTTTGCAAGGTTTTCATCAAGATAATGATTTTTTTAGGAATTTTCTATTTTTTTTAATTTTCTTTGGAATCCATATCTACTAATGTTGACTTTTTTTAGGTTCACTTTTTGCTATACAAACTGATACTCTTTCATTTGATATTCTTTCAACTGATCAATTATAGAACCTCTTAAGATGAATGTTATTTATAGGTTCTTCATATCCTTCTCCATCACATGTGGCTAACTAATAAGTCCTTGTTCCATAGGATGATATAATTGTTACCCAAATGTTTTACATGCAGGATAGCAATCATAACAATAAAAAAAATTGCATAAAGATATATCTCTTTGACATTACTATGCAACTAAAGAAAATGAATACATTTCTATTACATTCATATTATCAGATTAGATTGTACCCTAAGTAGTGATCAGATTCAAAATTTCATATTTATAATTGATCATTACATTGTGCATTCAAACTTAATGTAGTAAACAAGTGTTCCTTCCATGAGGTTAGATCTTTCATACTGAAACTTAGGGGACATGTGCAGAAAAGAAAGTAGGACAGAAGCATGATGAGGTTTAGGGATCTATGTATTGCCTTTAAGAGGTCTTCTACATTCTGGAGTTGATCATCTTCATCATTAAAGTCTTCATGTCTTGGTCTTGTCTCTGTTTGTCTGCATCCTAGGTCTTCTGTTTGTCTTGTATCCTACATCATTATGGAAAAGGTGTTAGATCCAAATTGGATCTAAGCAGTACATGGAAAACCTAAAAGTACCATACATCAATCAAACTTCCAGGACTGCATATTTACTGATAATGTCAATGTAATGGAAAGATATGCATCTACATTAATAGTATAATAGCATCAAAGAGATATATCTTTATGAAATCCTTACTATATTTGAAGCATGAATTATTAAAAGAGTAAAGGAGCTGCAGTTCATAACAGTTGGTACAAGGTTGTTGCATGATGTTACAAGTTTAATGACATTAGTACAAGTATGTAGAGCACAGTAATGTTTTTGTAAGATGCATGTGCAAGAAAGAGATGTGTTGATATGCAGAATTCAACATTGATGTGCAAGAAAATGATTATACTATAGTGACATTCAATGTGATTCATGTGCCTATGAAGATGTAGTTTTTTTAAACAATGCATATTCAATAAAAAATCAAATGATAATGTTGTCTAAGGTGTAAAATATATGTCACTATGATATAATGCCAACATGCAGATGTCAGGAGAGTGAAAAAAATATTATCAAATGATGTTATAAATTTGTAGGACAAAAGGAAAAGAATGGTCAAGAGTAGCTGCATAGGGATGAATCAAATGTAGAGTATAGTAATGATGCTAAAAATGATCATATGCAAAAGGAGGATAGACAATTGTGTTATTCAAGTGTATTATGCATGTCCATAATGATCAGAAATGTAGTGCATATGTAAGAGTGAAAAGCAAATGATAGTGTTATTGTCATCAGAAGATTATGCATATGTGGTAAACCAAACAATAGTTTTGTTATAAAAATATTATGCATATACAAGTAAACAATGTATGTACATATATGTAAATGCTATTATTGATGCTCTTATTCATGTTTGAATGATAGTATAGAATCAAAAGTGTATATGCATGTGTAATAGAACTATACAAATGAAAAGAAAATATGCACATTTAATGGTTGTATTCTCTATTTCTTAGTGTTGTTCCTGGGAGTCATGAGCCCGTGCTTAAACCCCATGGGTATTTTTTCCACTAAAGATGGTGGGTGTTTAGGCATAGGAGACAGCATGAAGATAGATGCAGACATTCATTGGAGCCAACATCATGAACAACATACATCAACATTGCATGGAGATTATCTTTTAAAGACACAACAGATGGCTTATGACAACATACTAGCAAGAAATCATGGAAAAAATGACAGCATACATCATGGAGTGACAACAATATCAATTTGATATAATCTATAGACAACCAATGGAGGAACACTATGTGGGTATTCAGCATAAGACAAGCATCGCTGGATACAACCTTCTAGATCAATAGAGGCTCGGGTGGGGAAAGGTATAAATAGCAAGTTCAAATAAAGATGTTGGTATTAGATACAAAAGGATGGCATGGTGAAAAAACCTAGGTCGACAATGATATAGACATCTAGTGAAGAAGGTAACTAGATATAATTACCCCCAAATGCATAACACAAGTTTGAGTTGTCCAGCCAGCAATGGAGACTTATCTAAAAGTGGGGTTTGAGCAAAAAGGGTGGCTAATAACAGTAGAGAAAAGTAATGGTATAAAACCCAGCAAATCATTGCAAGAAATGTGAAGACCCATTAGAGCTAAAGCTACAACTGAAGTATTTCAAAAGCTATGAAATACAATGATATACTATACAAGAAGTCAAATGATGATTGAGTAAATAAACAGAGGGTGACTTATCTGTAAGGTTATGAAACAAGATGTGGTGGAGCCTGAGTTCATAGGGATGTGCGTAGGCAGCACCATACATCATGGTGTGAAACTCCACTCTGCAAAAAGAGCCCATGGTATAGCTTGAGCCTGAGCTCTCTATTTCCAAACACCAACAACGGCTCTTTGTTTACATAAAAAATGCACTCTACTCTAGTTAAGAGATCGAGCTTATGCACAAGAAAGAGAGGCCAAGCTCTTTTATTCTTTTAAAAATAGTTATCTCCAGTGTATAAATCGATGGTAACTCTCAGGATAACTATGGTGAATTCCATGCTCGAGCATCAAACACAGAGAGCACAAGAAGATCACAACTGTGGCAGTGCTAAACTACAGAGAACCCTAACTTCTTTCTTCCCCAAAACTACAGAATGAAAAATGAAATGCAAAAAATGTCTGTGTCCAAATGGATAGACTTTGGAGTCCATTAAAGTACTGAGGAGTTAATGCCTGATTAAACTACAATGCATGACATCTCAGCTACAGGAGATATTTTCTGCATTGTATGGGTCATCTTGACTATGGTCATAAGGTGTCAGGTTTTGGATGGGTTTAGGCTTTGTTGGAGTTAGGGTTTTATGTTATGGATCAGGATTTGCTGGAGTTAAGGTTTTTTTTAAACTATGGTGTCGGTCTTATACAAATATATGTGGGGTTTATATTATGGGTTAGATTTTAATGGATTTTGTAATGTAGTTTGTTATAAGTTGGTAAAACATGTGAAAAGATGTAAATCTTTTATACACCAACTTTAGGGACTTAAATCTAGGGGATAGATTTAGGGCACTAGTCATGCCTTAGATTTAGGGATTCAACTAATTTGGGGGAGTTATCTAGCTGATTAGGAGAACTTTTTGGAGGCTATATTATCGGCATCATTTGGGCCTTAAAATCAAGATGATCTATATGTTTTGAAGAGAGTTTTTGGAGGGGGATTTCATTTTTGAAATTAGCCTTGAGGGCTATATATTTGAATCTCATATTCATTTGTAGGGGGTTTCATATTTTTGAGAGAGGGCTAAAAGTGAGCATATTGTTCCTTGATGCATTGGAGATCTTGTTTGTAACCTACTTGTCAGATTTTTTTGGAGGATAATAAAGTAGATTATCTATTTTCCCTATATGCTTTTGAGTTTTGATTTCAAATCTTGTTTTCAACGTTCTTCATAAGCCTTTATTCATTTTGGTAGCTAAGAGAAGTGAATGTTTATTATTCCTCTTCTATGTGAACAAAATTCAGACCTCATAAGGAATATGTATGTCTGTTGACAGATTAAGATATTTGTGGTATATACCCTAGTAGCCAAGTCTTTAACCTATATGTTGATTAGAGATTCAAAGTATCAAGCTTTGGTATATGAGTTAGGATTTCTGCATTAGTTTCCAAACAAAGTCTGCTTTCATTTTGGTGTATCACATCTCTTTCACTTCCGGTTTTCAAAGTTTTCTTTTTCCCTTTTCCCACTAAGTTTTTCAATCAGGAGGTGATATTCCATATCAAATAGGAACCGGCCTAGAATTCAGAGACTCCTTAATCAAAGTCCACCCACAGCTCGAGAAGGTTTCCATTGTTAGGATAGAATACTGTTGAGCCCCAAAGCCTGAGTTGGGGTGGTATTTCTAAACCTCAACAGTAATAACAAAAGGTCCTAACCAATTTGCTTCAAATTTTACTTTCTTTTCCCTTTCTTGTTGATTCATTGGATTTTCTCTTAGAACTAGGTCATCAAATTGAAACTCTCTAGGTTTTATCTTTTTATTATAGTTTCTTAATATCCTCTTTTCATATTCTTTTAAGTGATCATGAGCTTGGTGTTGATGTTCTTCAAGTAATTCTAGTTCTTTCAACCTAGAAAATCTATAATCTTCATCTGTGAATATGCCATGTAAGGAAACTCTAAGTGATGGTATTTCTACCTCCAAAGGTAAAACTTCTTCAGATCCATATACTAATTAAAAAGGTGTAGCTTCGATAGGTGTTTTGATACTATTTTTATAATCCCATAATTTTGGATCCAACTGGATATGTCAATATCTACTTGAGTCATCAACCATCTTTTTAAGAATTTTGAGAATATTTTTATCAGAAGCTTGTGTGTGTTTATTCCCTTGTAGGTAATAAATTGAAGAGAAATCTTGAATGATATGAAATTTCTCACATAAATCTTTTACATCCTTGTTATTTTATTATTTCTCATAATATGTTACATGATAGAATATGGATACCATATCTGCAAATTATGTAATTCAAGATAAACATTGATATTTTTTTTCTTGTGGCAATTTATAAAGGTACAACTTCAACCCATTTGGTGAAATATTATGTTTTTGTAATGATATATTTGTGACCATTTGAGGAAGGAGAATATATCATTCCAATTAAATAAAAATCCCATTGATAAATGGGACAACGTGTAGTAACTTTTATATAACTCTTGTGCTGGCACATGTATCAGGTTCCCAAGAAATTGATATTTTTGGCAAGTCTTTACAAACTGGCATGAATCTTTTTCCATCATTGGCTAATTGTACCCCATCTTAATGATTTTATTAGCTAAGGTAAACCCACCTGAGTATAACCCACAAATTCCCTCATGAATTTCTTGCAAGGTTGTTTTATATTCCTCACCCTCTAAACATCTAAAAAATATCCCATCAAGACCTTTACGATACAATGTGTCAGATATTAGGACATAATGTGAAGTTGGGCGAATGAAGTTTCTATTTTCATTTTGGGATTGATTAAAAGTGAAGGTGTTCTCTTTTAGGTGAGTGTAGATATGACCGTATAATGGGGAGTTAGGACCAACAAGTAGACATGTAATTTGAGATTCTGTATGGTCATAGGTAGGTTTTACCCATTCTTCCACCAAGAACTCATATCTTGCATTCTAGTCAGGTACTTGTAGGATGAATCCAATGTTTCCATTGTGTCTTCTTCTTTGTTCTCTACTCTTGGGATTTTTTCAAAGGTTCATCATCACAAAATACTTTTTAAGACCATCCACCATTCTCTTATAAGGAATCAATTTATCATCCTTAGTTTGATATTTGGGTGAATAGTCAGAAAATGGAAGCACTTCCATTGGAGACTGGTTTAGCCTTCCAAGTAAGTGGTTTTGGGGTCATGTCAAGTGCCTTTAATGGGTTCCTAATTTAGACTTGGCTTTCCCCCTGTTCTGCCCCAATTCTTCACCTTTCTCTAGCCAATTTCTAGCATTTTGGACTGCAAATCAAAGATCTTTGACCTCATGGTCAGGGTTGAAATTTTGGGTCTATCTCAACCTTGACCCTGACCTAGGTCAAGGTTGACCTCACCCCTGACCTAGGTCAATTTTGACCTTGATCTTGACCCAGGGTCTAGATTTTAGGGTCCCGCAATTTCTGGATGTCGGTCTTTGAAAAAGGTAAAATCCCGCATCTGGGTCGGTTGTTTCGTGTTCCGAAGTGATGATTCCTAAATTATATTTAACATAGGTCCTCTCCTAGGGGTAAAGGCTTTAATGGGAATTTAATTTTCCTATGTTGGCCTCCTTAGAATATTGTGCCCTAATTTCATAAAATAGGGAGCCTTTCTCCTCTCATTTTCTCTAAGTCCTCTATTGAAGCCTAAGCATCATCAAGAAATTGAGAAGCATCATCAAGTGAAGTTCAAGCAAGAAATCAAGAAATATTTGAAGCAAGTATTCATCCATCATCAAGCATCCATTCATCAAAGAGATCTATGCGAGGCCATTGAAGGATTCAAGTTACATCAGTGCCCTTTTGGTGATCTCTCCATCCATCTTCTTCCAAGCCTCTTCATAATCAAGAACCCATTCAAGATTTGGTATTGGAGATCTACAAGAAATTGATTGAAGACATCCTATATTCTAAATTCTAGATCCATTGGTGCATACATACTTGTGGATTCAAGGATTTGAATCCTCCACAAGGACTTTTACAAGAAAGGTGAATTTATGCATTTACTTTGTTTACTTCTACAATTTCAATTATATATATTTGAGGTTAATTCAAAAACTGGTGTTTGACCAAGGAAAACCCCTTCCCCCCAACAAAAAAATCTCTTTTTCTTGCAAGTACAAGTTCAGGATTGAAGATTTGAGCTCAGATTTGGATACCCTTTTCAGCGAACTATCGAGATCCGCGAACAGATTTTCTGTCAAACCTATGTAGGTCAAGGTCAAGATTATTAGGTCAGCGGTGAGATTATTGGGTCAAGGTTGACCTTTTTCATAAGATAGTGTCGATTCAGAAAAAGATTTCAGGGTTTTCTTCGTCTCTGCGTTTCCTTTACGGATCATACTTCAAATTTTCCAGAAACAGAGTTCAAACCTCAAAAAATAGCATTCTTTGATCTGCAATTCTTTAAGATTAGTAATTCCTCTCATCCTTTTCAATTATTGTCATATATCATATCTCTTTAATTAAAATAATATATTTTAAGATCTTCTTCCTTTCTCTCATTTCCAAAGGATTGATTCACTTGTGCATTGATCCTTCTTTTGGGTTAATCAACTTGGATCTTTCATTTGTGTATTTGGGGATAAAAGAGGGACATCTTATCTTCCTTCCCCCTACATGCTTAATTAACAATACAATATCACATACATAAAAAAACTAAATTAAATGTAAAGGTTAAGGAAATACACCCCTAATAAAACACACATAACCAATTTTCTTCCTTTACATTTTGGTGAACCCGCGATAGACAACTCTTTCTTTTTGGTCTTAGATTTACATGTTTATGCTAAATCTTGCATGTTCTTTTGATTACATTTAAAATTCATAAATCAATATCTTGTGTTAGTTCATTTGCATTGCATTGGTGTATGAGCTTTACCACTTCTAGTCCTACATATAGTATCTCAGTTAGAAGAAGTTGTAGACTTATGGGTTCCTTTGATCCTGAGTCTTCCTCTCCTTTCCTTAGGATCCTGGATGATAACTTGATAACTCATGATTCCAATCCTTCTATGGAGCATAACTCTTCCCATTCGTCTCATGATGAGGATGATACCTTAAGAGTTCCTCCTGAACAAGTGCAAAAAATCTCAACCAAACTTGATAAAATGGGAAATTGGCTTATCCAAGAAAACCATAATCAAGATTCCATCCAAGGTATAGAGGCTATTAAGAAAGTCCTCTGTGATAATGATCGAGGTGTTAACTTCTTGCATGGTCTTACTCATCTTGTACATTCAAATGTTAAACCTTTGGCTCAAGAGGTTCAAGAATTAGGATATACACCTCCTATCACTAGTCAAGGACCTTCTTCTGCTCCTAGCATTCCTACTTATACTCCTCCTTTGATGACTACATCTAATCCCAATTGCATCTATTCCTATGAGTGATCCACTAGTATCTTTACCTACCACACAACCTTGATATCATAATGTACCTTTTACTTATTCTAATCCCCTTCCGACTATGGTTCCTAATGTTCCACCAGTTGTGTCTTCTATTCCTGCTACTTCCTACACTTTTCCTAGTGTTCCTAACATTTCTATGCCACATGTTTTCGCTAATGATTCCACAATCATTAGTTTGGCTCAAACTGTGTCATATTTACAACAACAACTTGCATCCTTAACCCAATCCAAGTTTAGAATTCCTACATGTGACATGGGTAGTCCTTTATCCTTAGACATCATTTGTGGTGTTGTCCCTCAACAAGTCGATATGCCTCATCTTGAGAATTACAATGGTAAAGGCGATCCTATCACTCATGTTAAAACATTTCAAATCGTTTGTAGTGATTATGCTCATGACCATAGGATTTTAGCTAAATTATTTGCTAGAAATTTTCATGATAAGGCTTTGTAATGGTATTGTTCTTTACCTCCTTATTCAATTGATTCTTTTCCTAAACTTGCTAATACCTTTATCCAACAATTTCAAAACAACATTGATCCACAAGTTTCTTTAATAGATTTAATGCATTGTAAACAAAACATTAAGGAAAAATTGACTGATTTCATTGGTAGATTTAAACATTTGTATGCTCAGATTTCTTATCATTTTCCTAATATTGATATTCAACACATGTTTATTTCAAATTTACAAAAGATATTAGAGATAATATTCCACTTACTGAATTTACCTCTTTTCAACAACTTTGTGCAGCACTTCACCATCATCAGTTACAAGTGAGTCAATTTCAAAGCAATACTCCAATGGCTCTTGTTCCCGTTGATAAGAGTGAAAATGCTCCTAATCCTAATAAGTTTTAGAAACCTAACAACTATGTCAAGATTAATAAACAGACGAATGTGGTTGCTAATCAAGTTGTTGTTACATCCAATAATGCCACTTCTACATCCACTTCTTTCCATATGAATCGTACATTTACTCCTCTCTCTAAAACTTTACATTTTATAATGAGTAGGTTGTTAAGTTCTAATATGATTACCTTTCCTCCTATTCGACCTCTTCTCCCTACCATGATAGCATCCAAATCCTTTTATTCTAAAGTTTTTTGTCAATACCATCGCCAGAATGGCCATGATACTGAAAAATGTTATTCTCTAAAGCATAAAATTCAAGATTTAATTGATTCTAAAGCTCTGTCTGTTGATAATTTTGAGGGTAGTGGGAATAAATCTGTTTCTCCTCCTAATCAAAAACTTCAAATTTATACGAATCCTTTACCTGCACATGATACTAATACCATATCTCAACCATCTTCTGTGGATATTGTTTATGATTCAAAGATGGATGATCGTAATCACATTGTTTATCATGTGGAGTGTGTTGTTTTGCCTCAACCTACTGTTCATGATCCTTCACCTCTACTTCAACTTCCCATTCCACCTAAAACTCAAAAACAAACTAAGGATAAGTGACCCAGGGACCTTTTAATAACCTTTGATGATTCTGAAATGATTAAGGCTCCCGATGGTCCCCTTTACATCTATGCTAGGATTGCTAAGATACCTACTCATGGTTGTCTTGTTGATCCCACATCTTTAATAAATGTCATTACTGAGGAAAATATTTTTATGAAAATCTTACAATGTGATTGCTATGATCCATCTGATGCATGGATCCAAACTTGTAATGGTTTTGTTTATCCTACACTTGGTTCTATTAACTTACCGGTGGAACTTTGTGGTAAAGTTGTAGATACTACCTTCATTTTCATTCCTACTTCTAATCAATTTCAAATCAAATTTGGTTTACCATGGATAACTGCTATGCATGCTATCTCTTCTCCTATTCATAAATTTCTTAAGTTCATTCATAATGGAGAAGTCAAAATGATTAATCATAGTTTGTATCAACCTTATAGGCCTAGAGATTGTGCTACTCTTGATTTCTTCTGGCCTTCATTACCTAACTCATGTCCTCCTCGCCCTGATCATATTTTTCACTCATATCAAGCTTACAAACATCATAAAATTTCTGAGTTAAGCATGCCTCAGATAGATCTCAACCGTGGTTTGTTTCCTACTCCTTCCATACCTCCTTTAGCCATTACTTCTAATTCTAATAATCAAACTTATACTGTTTCATTACAACCCAATGAGAATCCTCCTATAGAACCTGTGAAGGAATCTGGGGTCATTCCTCCTAGTTCTCAACATGTGTTTAGCAAAGCAAAATGCAATAAATCTTCTAATGAATGTTGTAAGAAGCGTAGAGCTAATGCTAGGGCTCATGCTTCTCTTCTTTGAAACTCTTTACCTACTTTTGACCAACCTATGCCTGATGTGTCGAAAGAAGTCAATATTCATAATTATGTTAAGATGAATGATTGTGATGATCCTATTCGCATCTTAGATCCCATTTCAATTAATCTT
>MU224185.1:594934-608213 GCA_018584345.1 Thuja plicata
TAAAGTGGGGGCTAAATGTATAGTAAAAAAATGGAAGCACTTCCATTAGAGACTCATTTAGCCTTCCAAGTAAGTGGTTTTGGGATCATGTCAAACACCTTGAATGGGTTCTTGATTTAGACCTGGAATTCCCCCTATTCTACCCCAATCCCCCACCTTTCTCTAGCCAATTTCTAGCATTCTGGACTACAAATCTGAGATCTTTGACCTCGGGGTCAGGGTTGAACTTTTGGGTCTATGTCAACCTAAACCCTAAAGGAAGAAAATTGGTTATGTTTGTTTGATTAGGGGTTTTTTTCCTTAACCTTTACATTTAATTTAGTTTTGTTATGTATGTGATATTGTATTTTTGATTAAGCATGTAGGGGGGAGGAAGATAAGATGTTCCTCTTTTATCCCCAAATACACAAATGAAAGATCCAAGTTGATTAACCCAAAAGAAGGATCAATGCACAAGTGAATCAATCATTTGGAAATGAGAGAAAGGAAGAAGATCTTAAATTTTGTTCTTTTAATTAAAGAGATATGATATATGACAATAATTGAAAAGGATGAGAGGAAGAACTAACCTTAAAGAATTATAGATCTAAGAATGTTGTTTTATGAGGCCTGTACTATGTTTCTGGAAAATCTGAAGTATGATCCAGAAAGGAAACACAGAGATGAACAAAACCTAGAAATATTTTTCCAAGATGACAAGGTCTTATGAAAAAGGTCGACCTTGACCCAATAATCTCACTGCTGACCCAATAATCTTGACCCTGACCTGCACAGGTCTGACAAAAAATCTGTTTGCAGATCCTGATAGTTCGCTGAAAAGGGTATTCAAATCTAAGCTCAAATCTTCAATCCTGAACCTGTACCTACAAGAAAAAGAGATTTGTTTGTTGGGGGGAAGGGGTTTGCCTTATTCAAACCCCGGTTTTGGAATTAACCTCAAATATATATAATTAAAATTGCAGAATTAAACAAAGTAAATGCATAAATTCACCTTGCTTGTAAAAGTCCTTGTGGTGGATTCGAATCCTTGAATCCACAAGTATGTATGCACTAATGGATCTAGAATTTAGAATGTAGGATGGCTTTAATCAATTTCTTGTAGATCTCCAATACCAAATCTTGAATGGGTTCTTGATTACGAAGAGGCTTGGAAGAAGATGGATGGAGAGATCACCAAAAGGGCACCTATGTAGCTTGAATCCTTCAATGGCCTCCCATGGATCTCTTTGATCAATGGATGCTTGATGATGGATGAATCCTTGCTTCAAATCTTTCTTGATTTCTTTCTTGAACTTCACTTGATGATGCTTCTCAATTGCTTGATGATGCTTAGCCTTCAATAGAGGACTTAGAGAAAATGAGAGGAGAAAGGCTCCCTTTTATATGAAATTAGGGTACAATCTTCTAAGGAGGCTAACATAGGATAATTAAATTCCCATTAAATCCTTTATCCCTAGGAGAGGACCTATGTTAAATATAATTTAGGAATCATCCCTTCGGAACCCGAAATAGCCAACCCAGAAGCAGGAATTTACCTTTTTCAAAGACCGACATCCAGAAATTATGGGACTCTAAAATCTGGACCCTGGGTCAAGGTCAAAGTTGACCTTGACCTAGGTCAGGGGTGAAGTTGAACTTGACCTAGGTTAGGGCCGAGGTTGACATAGACCCAAAAGTTTGACCCTGACCCTAAGGTCAAAGATTTCAGATTTAATGCAGTCTAGAATGCCATAAATTGGCTAGAGAAAGGTGGAGAATTGGGGCAGAACAGGGGGAAAGCCAGGTCTAAATCAGGAACCCATTCAAGGAACTTGACATGACCCCAAAACCACTTACTCAAAAGGCTAAACCAGTTTCCAATGGAAGTGCTTCCATTTTTTGACTATACATCGGGTAAGTGTAAGAAGTTGTGTACCAATTCAACGGAAGACTTGTGGGCTTGAAAACTGCCGCTAGAAATGGGCACTCATTTTGAAAAAAATGGGCACCCATCTTAGGCTCAGACACCCAATCCAAAATTCAAAAAATGGGTGCCCATTTTATTTTCAAAACAGGTACCCATTTTTTATTTTATTAATTACAAGTTGTGAATCTCCAAAGATTTGCAACTCTGTGATTCTTCATTCAAAAGCCATCTTTATCTCGGTTATTAGTGCTTCATATTTGGTTATGCTATTGGTGCAAGGGAAATAAAGTTTTTAGGACTTTGGTATAGTATAACCTTGAGGTGTGATGAAAAGAATCCCTATTCTTGAGCAATGTTGGGTATATGACCCATCAAAATAGGGCTTCCATGTTTGAGGTACAACTGTAAGAATGTTTGCATCTGGAAATTCTATTTGCATTGGTTTATCACTTGATATAGGTGCCTCTGCTAGTTGATTTACTATAACTTGGCCTGTTATTTCTCTTTGGTACACATACTCTACATAAAATTCACTTACAACCATAACCCATTTGGCTAAACTTCATTTTAAATTTGATTTACTAAGAAGATATTCTAAAGGATCTATCTTAGCAACTAACTTGACTTGTTGTGCTAGCATATAGTGTCTTAGTTTTTGGGAAGAAAAAACTACCGGTATACATGCTCTTTCTATGAAGGTTTAGTTAAGTTTGTACTTAACCAAATTCTTGCCTTCTCTTTTCCTTTCTCATCTTCTTGGGCTAACAAGGCTCCTAACGAATTCTCTATTGTTGAAACGTAGAGTAAAAAAAATTTCCATGAGTTGCACCCATTAGTATCAGAGGATTCATCAAATATTTCTTGAGTAGAGTGAAGGCTTCATCACACTTTGAATCCAACTTAAAGGTAATGTCTTTATGGATAAATTGAGTGAAAGAGTGACATTTTTCTTCCAGTTGAGATATAAACCTTCTGATTGATTAGATTCATCCTTGAAATGGTCTCAATTGACTTATTTTTCTAGGAGGTCCTATTTGTATAATGGCCTTTTCTTTCATTGGATCAACTTCCATTCCTTTTTTGACACAATATATCCAAGAAGTTTTCCCGATTTCACCCCAAATGCACACTTCATTGGGTTTAGCCTAACCATGAATTTTTCAAGCCTTCTAAATATTTTATCCAATAATGGTAGATGTTCATCTCTGGTATATGATTTGGCTAAAATATCATCTACAAAATCTTCTATAAAGGTATGCATCATGTCATGGAAAATTGTAGTCATTGCTCTTTGATAAGTAGCTCCATCATTTTTAAGGCCAAAGGGAATCACATTCCAAAATGTAACCCATGCACATGTAAAGGTTATTTTATCTTGTTCCTCGGGTGCAATTTTGATTTGGTTATATTCAAAGAATCCATCAATTAATGAGAACATAGAATGTCTCATTGTAAGATCAAAAATAGCGTCAATTCTTAGAAGAGGGAAGTCATCTTTATGGCATACCTTATTTAGGTCTCTGAAATCTGTGCAAACCCTTATACTTTTATTAGGTTTAGAAAATGGTACAATATTTGAAATCCATTTGGTATATGCAATAAGTCAAATGAAACCAGTGTCCAAGAGTTTCTTCAATTTTGCTTTGACTAACAAGGCTATATGTGCATGCATATTCCTCAAAAAAAAATTTACAGGCTTAACTCCTGGAGCTATGTTGAGATGGTTCATTATCAAGTTTGGATCTAATCTTGGTATGTCAGTATATAAACCTGCAAAACTAATTTTCCTCTCTTTGAATAATTCCATAAATTGTTTCCTTTCCTCTTTAGATAAAGATGTTGCTAAATTGATAGTCTTGGGTTCTTCTTCTATTCCAATGTTCACTCTTTCTGTTGGTTCAATCAAAATGGATGATCTTTCTTCATAATACTCAAGCAAGGTATCAATTTTCTCATCCTTAGGTGCCTCAAACAAGTTTTTACCTTCAGAATCATATTTTATTTTTACTTTTCTTTATCTAGTATTGCCACATAGTTGTTTTCACCACTAGATCTTTGATTTTTTTTTAACTAAGATATTTGATACCTTCCCATTTTTTTGCCTCTTGATATGATTCATACATGGAATAAGGTTCAACCACGTTAAGATGTATAAGACAAGAGAATGGTCATTTTGGAATGTGTCTAATTAATTTTGCTCGATTAATTCCCAATCAATGAGTTCATGATGTATCAAGGGTAAAGGATCATTAGGTGAGTTTAGATCTATTGGTGTTAAGGTTCTAACTTCATTATAGTTTCACTCATACATTGTATCTTCAAGGTCTATGACATGAAATTTCTCAAGATTATCCATAGGGGTTAGATTTTCTTCTTCCTCACTAGAGTAACCTTGAACGTATTGTGAATCTAACTCTTGTGAGACATACATTGAGCTTTGACTCTCTATGAATGAAGGTACATGTGGTTCTTTGACCCATTCATAACTTGATATTTGTGCTTCTTTGGATGTAGATGCATAAGAGTGAATTATATCAACTTCTTTATCAATGATTCCTCTAATAATGAATCGTATTTCCAATTGGCAGAGTCTTCATCACTATACGAAATGAACTTGAGAATTTGTTCATGAATATGAGGGGCATTCTTTTCAGTATGTCGTGGTTCAAGGTATCCTACTCTAGTTTTATCTTTACTAGATCTCCAAGTGGTTTTTATAGGTTCTAATCATCCTTCTTTTCTTCTCCCAAGAGTACCCGGTCCTTTGCAACCCATCTCTTGCATTATTTCAAAACCTTTCCCATATTTCTGTGTGGGAATGTTGATATATTGTACCCTTTAATTTGATCCTTCTTCATCTTTGTATAACCACTTTAATATTTCATTTTCTTCTTCTACCCAAGATGATGTGTTAGTCCTTACAAATTTTTCATTATACCCTTGAGGATATATTTGTTCTTTTGAAGTGAAAGGTTTTGCATGAGACCTAGGAGAAAGTGGTAAATTGACCATCGATAAGGAATATTCTCCAACCCATTTGTGATGGACCTTCAACTTCTTTTCAAAATCCTTCATTAAGGTGTTCATGTTTAGATAATGGACTTATTTTTCTTTCCCCTTTTCTAATTTTGAAAGACTTAGCTCTTATTCTTTTTCTTAATTATTTGAAATATATGTATTAGGGAACTAGAGTCTTCACCATTTGAACTATGAATACTATATTTTTACCTTTCCTTGTCTTTCTCTTCTAATGTTGAATTTGTATTAGGAATCTCTTTAGAAATTGAGTTAGGAAATTCTTGGGAACTTGAGCTAGGACCTTATTTAGTTTGGCTATTTGATTAATGTGATATAGAAACCTCTCTATTATGTGGCGTAAGGGAATCTGTGACCGGTTTCATATGGTTACAATATTGAAAAGGATTAAGGTCACCAGTGATTGTTACCTCTTGCCCAAGGTATAGAAACTTAAATAATTGGTGATAGGTATAAAGGACCACTTGCACCTCATGGATCCAAGGTCTACCCAATAATATATTATATGTCAAATTTAGATCCAACACTTGGAAAACTATCTCTTTTTGAATTGGACCTATTGGAATTAGTAGAATAACCATTCCCTTTGAAGACCTTTCTTCATCATCATAAGATTTTTTTGTTATATTTATTTTTGCATCCACAACACTTTCAGAATATCCCAAATCTTTGACAAGATTTAAATTACATATGTTAAAGCTAGCCCCTCTATCTATAATGAGTCTCTTAACCCTATGCTCTTGGGTGAGGACTTCAATATGAAAGGTTAAGTTTTATGGGTGGTTCAAGGACATATCATCTTACTTAAAAAAATATAGGCAATGTGGTGCAATAAGGTGACCTACCATGGTTTGAAATTGATCTACATCCAAGTCCTTGGGGACTATTGTAACAACCAAGACTTTTTCCAAAATTTCCTTATGGGAGGGTGATATTTTCAACAACTCCAAGATAGAGATTTGAGCAGGATTTTTTAGGCGTAGATCAACCAAATTATATTGGTTTAATGTAGATGATGAAAATATATTCATGGTTATCTTGTTGGATGTTCCTTGTAGGGTAATTTTGGATGCTCGCCCCCTAGTAACCACATTGGAAGAGTCTTTCTCTTGTCTATCTTTGACCACTATGACATTGATGGTATTGTCAAAATTGGATAAAGCATTGATGGTAATGTCATAGGTGTGAGAAAAATTGACCTTTTTCCCCTTATTATTTTTTTTTCTTTTTTTTAAGATTCACCTTTCTTATGATTCAAGAAGGGGGTTTTAAAAGTTGTATAGTCTTCATTATTTTTGAGTCCAGCCACTTCAATACTTCCATTATTGATGAGATCTTGGACAACATGTTTTAATCTCCTACAGTTATTAGTCTTGTGTCCTTTATTTTGATGATACTCACAATGGTATGAGTCATTCGACCATCAAGGTTTAGCATGGGGTTCATAACCTCTTGATTGGGGTAGAGCTATAATCTTGTTTGCGAGGAGTGTTTTTAGAGCTGCCTTAAGAGGTTCTCCCAATAAAGTATATTTCCTTCTAGGTGATGTGAGTTGGGACATATTAAATCGTGGCCTTGGTCAATTATTAATTTGTTTAATGTTGTTATTGTTCAAGGAAGTATTTTTTTGTGAGTTAACATTATTTTCTTGATTGTTGATATTACTAGAAAGATAGAATGGATTGGGTTTGAGGCTATTTTCTTTTACTAATCTATTTTTTATTAGGTTTTTTTATTATGTTTCAACTAGAACTTGGGTTTTTCATTATTGTTATTGATTGAGGGGTTGTTATTTTTGTAAGTATTGGTGTTGTTTGAAAATCTTTTTTTATCCTTGTATAGCTTGAGTTTACCCTTCCTTACCAAATCATATTCTATTTTGATACCATTTTTTATCATTTTGTCAAATTATGGGGGACATTGGATTTGTATTCAAGAGTTCATGTCATTGTTCAAATTGTTAATGAATATGGTCATCTTCTCCTTTTACAACACACTTCTTGGGTACTTGGAAAATATTCTTCTGAACAACGTTGTAGGAAAGTAAAAAATGACTCCTCATTATTTTTTTTGGTATTGCACAAGTCTAACATGGTCACTTTGTGTTCAATGTTATAGGAGTATTCAGTGACAAACTTTGAGATAAATTCTTCAAATTTTTTAATTCCAGGTGGTAACTTAGAAAACCACTCCATTTGTTTTCCACCTAAGCTCCTAGGAAATAGTCTCATTATATATGTTTGTTCATGAAGGAATTACATGCTTAACGTACAAAATTCTCTAATGTGCTCCTGAGGGTCAGTTATGCCCATGTACTTGCCATATTTTGGAAATTCCACATTGGGTGGGAAAGTTATCATCACAAAACTTTTGTCAAACAGAAAAGGACAAATGCCTTCTATTGTATATTTCTTTGGATAATTTCCTTTTCGGATGTTATCCAATTATGTTTGAAGATATAGGATATGTCTATTTATAACTTGTAGAGGTTTAACTTCATCCTCATCTTGTCTTAATTATGATATAGCATAGTCATGAGGTAGTTTAACCACTATTTTAGTTGAGGTGATGAAGTATCTTTCCTTGTATTTTTCTAACACCTTTTCCATAATTTTTAAAAACAAAGGCTTTTGTTGTGCTTTTCTTATCTTTTCCTCTGTTATCTCCTCATGTTCTCCATTGTTGGTGTTACTATTTCTGGTATTGTGAATGTTAGCCCAATCATTTTCCATTTGAGATTGATTTGTTTGAACTTGATCCACTTGTTGGTTTTGGTCTACCTGATGTGTTTGATCCGAGTGTGATTTAGGTTGATTATTTTTTTGAAGTGGTACTTCTTCATGAGTCACTTTTACATTGTCTTTAATTGAGTACTTATGCTCTCTGTTCTTACTGGCATAACCTTTCAATACCCCTTTCAAGGAAGAGTCCTTTGAGTGAGTTAACTAGGTTTAAAATCCAGGTTAGGTTGTCCAAATAATTGATAAATTGGAGTTTCAATAATGTTTTAACCAAGGTGAAGTGTGTCTTGGGTTGAATTCTAATAGAGAAAGATATATCCCTATGCTGAAGAATTAAGATAATGACTTTGATCTCCTTGGTTCTGGGAAAAGGATCGAAAATCCTTTGATAATGAACTTCTAGAAATTTAAAATCAATGATGATTTGACTATACTTCACAAAGACTTGAGGCTCAATGAAGCTAAATGTTAATGGATCAATTTTTTTGACAACTTGAATAATGATTAATTTAAACTATGGTTTCACTAAAATAGACCCTACTCTGGAAAGGGTATCCAAAAGTATTTTCAATTTTGATCCAAGATGTCTACAAATATTCTCTGTTTAAAAGGGATCCTTTATAAGCGATGTAGAAATTTGTGTAAGAAAAATTTAATTTTGCAAAAGCCATATTTTATTTGGTTGTACCATCTTAAAAATTAAGCACTTACTTTTGTGCACTTTTTGGGAACTTTTAGCCCTCCTTAGTGTGGTTTCTCACATTGAGGACCTCCTAATGCATTCAATTATCCCCATAATTTGAATCAAGGTCCTCTTTCTTCCTCCAATATTGCACAAAATTCTAGGTTGGCTTTAATATCTATGATCCATCTCCCATCTATCCCTCTAATCATAACATTCATTTCCCTCATAGATTTAAATTCATTAACGACTGATTTTCCCTCTTATCTCACGATATTTCCCCTGACCCCCCTCAATACTTCTTAGGATCCAAGACTCTTTCCCTAAGATTTGCACCTCTGGGTACAGGTCAACCTTGACCTTTACCTGGTATAGGTCGACCTTGACCTTTACCTTGGGAGGTGAATTTTCATTTTCTCCTGGGCCCGATGTAAAGTATTGGCCTTTTCCTGCCTAGTGCAAATAACCCTTCTAATTTTGATGCCCAAAATTGGTATAAAAGGAGGCCTACTCACTTCATTTGGGGATCAATAAGGAAATACACAATATCCATGAATTCATTGGAGAAATATACTTCTCAAGCAACCAAGAAAAGGCATTCAAGGTCTTTTGGTTATTTCAAGAAAGAATCCATTGAAGGCATCCATTCAATCAAGCATGCATTTCCTTCTATAGATATTTCATCTTTGGAGACAAAGGAGTTTAGCCATCTAAGCAGGAGATCTACATTCACACACTCAATATTTCTTCTTCAACTTAATATTGAGGTGAATTGCATTGCAACCATACATGATGTTTTTTCTTGCATGATTTTATTTTGGGTTTTGTGTTGAGTCAAGGCTATTGCATTAACATATTTAATCACCTATTAAGCATAATTGCATCTACATGGTATGATAAATTCCATTATTTAGATCTAATCCTTACTACATGATAGCATTTCCTTTATTTCAATTCAAGGTTAATTCTTAAACTATGGCTTGAATGAGGCAAACCCCTCCCCACCAAAAAATTTCCCTTTTTTGTGTGCAGGAGAAGATTTGCAAGTTTTTAGGATCGAAAGTGGTTGATCTAGGGTTACAGTTTCCGTCAAATATTCAAATCTCATATTTTGACAGTGCAGATACATGTCAACCTTGACCTATACCCAATTCGACATGTACCCTCCAAGTTGACTTGTTCCTGGGACCTTCAAATTTTCACAGTTTGTAAACCTCATCTTCATAATTCCAGATCCATCTATGTTCCTATTTTTGATACAGTTTGACAATCTATTTTTTATCTGAATGTGCCTCCTCTACTATCCCTCAAGGTGAGTACATTATTAACCTTGTCATTTCATAGCACTTACTTTCATAGATCATATTTTAACATTTGTGATTCCTTCTCTTAGGGAAAGGAGGAACAAAACCCAAGGCCCAACATTGAGAAGATCATAAATTAGCACTTGATCTTGTGCTAATCAAGTTTCCTTTGTGGTAAATTCTCGGTCTTCTTCCAATAAATGTAGCTCCAAATTGTACCACACTACACTTTGGTTACATTTTGGCCACATTACATTGGTAAAATCTATTGGAATGACTATGGAAAGTTGGGACTGAGAGGGGAGGGTGAATCAATACCACAAAAAGCTTTATAACTAAAACTATCTATAACCATATACTATTGGTATTGTTTACCGAATTCAATAACTTGAAATAAAACTAATATAAAGCTTATAAAACATATCATCAAAACATTCAAGTAAAAGAACTCATAACTCCATGATTTTGTCTATGCGTAAATCCTTGGTTAGAGAACAAAATTGCGGGGAGGATGATACCCGCAACCTTTACTAACTAGAGTATAAAGGGTGCTCAGTTAGATCTTACAATGTGTATCCATTTTTATAGCTTACCTGGTTACGAGTATACAAAGACTTGTTAGGTCTACCTGGTTAGAGGATTTTACAATCTCTGCACTTAGAGATGTGCCCTGTTAAAGGTTTTAAAAATATCAGATCGGTTAAAATCTACCCAGTATTGGGATTTCTAGATCTTAATACAATAGTATTAACAACTTAACAATGGTTTTTATATTGCATAAATAACAAATGTTGATCAGACTCTATATGCTCTAAAATTTGTGTTGCCTCAATTACCAAACTGTAACACTCCTCATATTTACTATCTTGTAGCTAAATATCTACTCGGTGCTCTTCTCTGATATTTGTTCTTCAAATAACTCCTTTTACTTTCACTAACAATATCAGCCTTTTCTCTGTATCATCACTTTGTTCTACTCTGTAAATCATCCATTAAATATAATATTTTTTGCCTCTTAATCTTATGTGTTAGGTCGTTGTGACTTGATTTTAACTGTTAGATCTTCTTTTCCACTCGATGACTATGTCACTTTTACCTTGGTACTTGGTGTTTTTATTGGAATTAACAAAATTTCATTAACCACTTAATCTGCTCCTCAAATATTCTCTTTGAGTTAATTTGATCGTTGATCTTGTAACAAATTGATCTTCATGTATTGTAGAATCACAATTAATGTTGTGTCAATTCACTAAATGCATCCTTATTATGTTTAGAATAAATTAAGTAACTTGGTACAGTAGCTTCTCTTTGCTTGGTTAACTGATCTTTAGTACTCGGTAACTGTCAACTCGGTGTACTTCATATGTGCTCAGTAACTATAGACTCTTAGTGTACTATCTTTATCTCTATTATGTTCTTTACCAACTTCACTGGCTTACTCAATGTACATTACTAACTAGTTAAATATTTATCTTTCTCCTTTTCACCGATTGAATCTTCTAACCCATATGACTTTTCCTTAAGTAGTGAAAAAAATATATAGAGAGAGGTAACAATCTCCCCCTTTGACATTAGTTGAGAATTTTTGACAAAAAAACCTCAAATTCATCAAAACTAGTAACTCCCACTCGGATGTTACTCCCTCTACAAAATATGTACAGCTCTTCTGCTCTCTTTTTTTTACATATATAATTTTTTTATTTTGTATTGACTCTTTTTGCTTTTTTTTTATTTTCATAAATCTATATCTGACACTCTATATATCTATATATCCCCCTTTTTTGACAAAAAGTCTCAACAGTAAAACTTAAGTATCAAAAATGTGCTTATACCTTTGTTGTATTCTGGCCAGTATAGTCTCCCAAGTGTCTCACAAATTTTGTAATATAACAATGTGCTCATTGATTTCTTTTGATAGATAAACTATAGTATCCATGGTGCTGACCTTTGGAAAACTTGCTAGTTCTTTTCCTTTCTTCAGATGTATATGATGACATGTAACTGATTGGATGTTTGAAAATTTTAAGTTGAAGATAATGCAAGGCATTAAATCAGTTAATGTATTGTATTGTATTGTCATTGATGTCAACTTAATATCATCTGTACGGTCATGTACAAAATGCCAAAGACTTCAGAGAATCAATGGAACAAAGGTTATGCTTTCAGCAATGCATAAAAGTCAAGTATTCACTTGGTGACAATCAACACTGATGGAGTGCACATCGACAGTCAGAGAAAAGAAGAATAGTCACAGTGATACCCGACAAGCTAAAGCATAGTGTTGCACGATAAAGAAAAGCCATAGTGATGCCCGATGAGAAAAGTCGAAAGGTTGCCCGACGAGTAAAATTCCAATGATGCCCGATGGATGGAGATCACAAAGCTAATTGGAGTCTCACCAACGGAAGTGTCAGTTGTCACTAACAACTAACTACAGAGGTGACCGACGAAACATAGATTTTAGAAAATGACAAAATATCTAGTTGGCAAGAGCTAAAGATAGACTTAACTGCAGGTTGTTTTATTTTTTTATTTGACCAGAGTTAAGTGGTTGATTTAAAGATGATTTGTACAAGTGGCAAGAAGATAATTACAAGACAAATAAGGAGTTATTCTTTAAATCAAATTGGCTAGATTGTTTTTCATGCCAAGAATCAAGAATCAGTGAATATCATGTCTATATAAGAGACAAGCTTAATTCATTTACAAATGGGATTAAGGGGAGTGAATAGAAAGAGGATGCTGAAGAGAAACTGATGAAGAACAACTTCATACAATCCTGATCAATCAAGCTGAAGGAGAGCTAAGGAAATGTGTAGACACCGACAAACAATGAAGCACAACATCACAGAGAAGAAAGTGTGGAGCACAAAGAATTGAATTGATACATTGATCAGAGAGGTAATGTACTTAAATAGATCTGAAAATCTGCAATTCAAAGTTGCAATATGAATAGGTCATAGTGTTTCAGTTTAACCATTGAAGCATCAAGTCTCTTAACCAAGAAGGACTTAATAGTCTTCTATATATTGAGGTACATCCTAAGGAGTGCCAAAAAGGTTGATTCATGAAAGTAGCATTGGATTTCTTTGATACCTATTGACAATCTAAGAAGGAGACTGATTCAAGGATGGTAGCAATAGATGCCCAATACTAAGTGACAACCTCTATGTATAAAATACTCTAACAAGGTCACACTTAACAATGTGTTTGTAACCTTTAATAGGGTTGGCTCCTAACAGGGCTGACTTCAGAAGAGTAAAAATTTGGGGCACCGGTTCCAGTGGTTTTTCCCTTAACGAGGTTTCCATGTTAAAAATTCATATTTTATGTGTGTATGATTCATTTCTTTATTGTTTTGTATATGACATAGTTAACACTGGATCGATCGGTATACTCTGCTTATTTACTGTATTTCGGTAAATAGTTATATTTCTTATTGGTAATCAAGAAAGAATAAGGATTGACAGAGAACACCGATAGACAGTTAATCATTATAAGTATTTCATGGCATGCATCTTGTAGGGACTTAATAATCTGAGGTTTATAGATTGGTGGTTAGGTTTGAAGGATAAATTTTTGAGGCCACTGATTCACCCCCCCCCCCCCC
>MU224185.1:611136-647946 GCA_018584345.1 Thuja plicata
GAATGAGAATGGAGAAGTCACAAGAAACAAAGCAAGACTAGTATGCAAGGGGTATGCACAAGAGGAAGGTATTGACTATGGAGAGACCTTTACACCCATTTCTAGGCTAGAAGGTGTAAGAATACTAATTTATTATGCTACATTCAAAGGATTCAAGGTATATCAGATGGATGTCAAGTCAACATTCCTAAATGGAATACTTGAAGAATAGGTATACATTGAGCAACCATAAGGGTTTGTCGATCCAGACAAGAGAAACATGGTATGTAGACTTCATAGAGCCTTGTATGGATTGAAACAAGCTCCAAGAGCCTAGTATAAACAACTTCATTCCTATCTTATAAGTATTGGATTTGTAAGGACTAGTGAAAATAGTAATCTTTTTTTGAAGGAAGATACTGATGCTAACACTTTGATTGCTGAAATATTTGTTGATGACATCATATTTGGAGGCAATGATATGCTATGAAAATCATTTGCTAATGAGATGAGAAAAGAGTTTGAGATGTCTATGTTTGGAGAGATCAAGTTCTTTCTTGGTCTACAGATCATTCAACAAAGTGAAGGTATTTTCATTACACAGTCCAAATACATTAAAAAGGTCCTAAAAATATTCAAGATGGAAGATTCCAAACCAGTTTGAACACCGATGGCTACTAGATGTAAGTTGACAAAGGAGGACAAGACAACAGATGTAAATTAGACTTTGTATAGATCAATGATTGGAAAACTCATGTATGTTGTACACACTAGACCAGATATTGCACATGCAGTAGGAATTGTTGCTAGATTTTTTACTAACCCCAGGGAATCACATATGACTACTGTTAAAAGGATTTCAAGATATCTGGAGAATACTAAGGAGTATGGCTTATGGTACAGAAGAGAAGGTAAATTTGAACTTAAGGTGTTTACCAATGCTGATTGGGCTAGAAATCTTGATGACCAAAAGAGCACAACTAGAGGAGCATTCTTTATGGGTCAATAGACTTGTCACATGGACTAGCAAGAAGCAGGGATGCATCTCTTAGTCTACTGCAGAAGCAGAGTATGTTGCTGCTTCTAAAAATTGCTCAAATATTACATGGATCAAACAATTGCTGGAAGGTATGCATATGAAGATCTTAGAACCAGTAATTATCTATTGTGATAACACCAGTGCAATAAAAATTTACAAGAATCCAATCATGCATTCCAAGACTAAGCACATTGCCATCAAGTATCATTATTTAAGAGAACAAGTTCAAGCAAAGGAAGTGATACTTGAGTATGTGCAATCAAAAGAATAATTGGTCAATATCTTCACCAAGCCACTGCCCAAGGATACATTTGAGTACTTGAGAAAGAGACTAGGGGTCAAAATCTTGTCTACCAGTCAGTAAAATGACTAAAGGTTGCATCAACTACATATTATCATAATATTATTAATGTTGATGCAGGCAAAAAGATGAACTTCAAAGCTATATCTATATATAGACAGGTATATATCTTCACCGGGTACTAGAGCATATTGTTGTATTGATAATGGATAAGGGAAATTCAAGGAATATATTATGGATGGAGGGAAAAGATTGTTTGACATGAATGTCAGATATATGTGAGATAATTGTTTGGCATTGTTGTCAAAGAGAGAGAGATTATCCATATTATCACATTCTTCATAAAAGGGAGAAAGATTATTCATTATCACATTACTCCAATAGGGAGAGATTATATCCTAAGGAGGAGAAATTGTATGAAATTTTATACAAAGGGAGAGTTGCTAACAAGAGAAAAAGACATCAAAAGAGAAGAACAGTCAAGGGAGAGAAATTGACACAAGGAGGGAACACAACACATCAGAAGACAGAGAGTTGCAAGAATCAAATCTAAGCTAAAATAGAGCTTACCAAAGGTCAGACATTTATTGGTTATCAGAACAAAAAGATTGGTAGTTTGATGAATCTCAACTATTGTATTTCATATTGTATTAGAAATAGTATAGTCTGATAATATAGTATGTTGCCATCAATGCCCAAGGGAGAGATTGATGACATGTAACTGATTAGATGTTTGACAATGTTAAGTTGAAGATAATGCAAGGCATTAAATCAGTTAATGTATTGTATTTTCATTGATGTCTACTTAATATCATGTGTATAGTCATGTACATAATGCCAAAGACTTCAGAGAATCAATGGAACAAAGGTTATTCTTTCAGCAATGCATAAAAGTCAAGTATTCACTTGGTGACAATAAACACCGATAGAGTGCACACCGATGGTCAGAACAAAGAAGAACAGTCATAGTGATACCTGACGAGCTAAAGTATAGTTTTTCCAGACAAAGCAAAGCCACAGTAATGCCCGACGAGAAAAGTTAGAAGGTTGCCCGATGAGTAAAATTCAAATGATGCCAGAAGGACAGAGACCATGAAGCTAACTAGAGTCTCACCGACAGAACTATCAGTTATCACTGACAACTAACTACAGAGGTGACCGACAAAATAGACAGTTCAGAAAATGACAAATATCTAGCTAGCAAGAGCTAAAGATAGACTTAACTGGTTGTTTTCTTTGTTTTATTCAACCAGAGTTAAGTGATTGATTTAAAGATGATATGTATAGTTGGAAAGAAGATAATTACGAGACAAATCAGGAGTTATGCTTTAAATCAAATTGGTTGGATTGTTTTTCACGCCAAGAATCAAGAATCAAGAAACAGTGAATATCATGTCTATATAAGAGACAAGCTTAATTCATTTACAAATGGGATTAAGGGGAGTGAATAGAAAGAGGATGTTGAAGAGAAACTGATGAATAAAAACTTCATATAGTCTTGATCAATCAAGCTGAAGGAGAGCTAAGGAATTCTGCAGACACCAATGAATAGTGAAGCATAGCATCATAGAGAAGAAAGTTTGGAGAACAAAGAATTGAATTGATACATTGATCAGAGAGGTAATGTACTTAAATAGATCTAAAAATGTGCAATTCAAAGTTGCAATATGAATTGGTCATAGTGGTTCAGTTTAACCATTGAAGCTTCAAGTCTCTTAACCGAGCAGGACTTTACAATCTTCTATATATTGAGGTACATCCCAAGGAGTGCCAAAAAGGTTGATTCATGAAAGTAGCATTGGATTTTCCTGATACCTATTGACAGTCTAAGAAGGATTTTGATTCAAGGATGGTAGAAATAGATTCCTGATACTAAGTGACAACCTCTATGTATAAAATCCTCTAACAAGGTCACACTTAACAGTGTGTTTGTAACCTTTAACAAGGTTGGCTCCTAACAGGGCTCACTTTAGAAGAGTGAAAATTTGGGGTACCTGTCCCAATGGTTTTTCCCTTAATAGGTTTTCCACATTAAAAATTCATGTGTTATGTGTGTATGATTCATTTATTTATTGTTTTGTGTCTGACACAGTTAACACTGGATCGATCGGTATACTCTTCTTATTTACTGTATTTCGGTAAATAGTTATACTACTTATCGGTAATCAAGAAAGAATAAGGATTGACAGAGAACACCGATAGACAATTAACCATTATAAGTATTTCATGGCATGCATCTTGTAGGGACTTAATAATCTGAGGTTTATAGATTGGTGGTTAGGTTTGAAGGATAAATTTTTGAGGCCACTGATTCACCCCTCCCCCCTCTCAGTTATTACTAATAGTATCTGTATGGATTGCATATGGGGAATCAGTAGTGGTTGCAATACAAGAAACTCCAATCTTAGCTTGTCTTCCTCCTGTCTCAATGAGAGTTGAACTCCCATGAGTTCATGTATCTTTGAGTAGTAGGTCTCAAATTCTCCAAGTTCGGTAGTAAGCTTTGTAAGATGCTCAGTCAAATATATTTCAGTATCTGCCTCCTTCTTCTTAATGTCCTCAATATCATTAGAAAGAATGTGAACTTTCTGAAACAATGAAATGATGGATTGTAATTGTTCTTCAATTTTGGAACATAACTCAGAAAGAGTTACCTTTTCTATAGCAATGCTTTGTAGTAGGTCCTCCATCAATTTCTTCTCCATAGATGCCTTGTGAATATTTAACATGTATTCAGTCATGTTCTTCTTTTATCCTTTGATTTGTTGGACTAGATTTCCAACTTGGTCTAGTACGGGCTCAGACTCGTCAATAGTAACTTCAAGAGTAATTTCCTGGAAAACTTATTTTACATCTTCTAATTATATCTACCTTTTTCTTCTTTGCTAATAGTTTGTCCTACTCAGTATTTTGATAAATAAGCTCTCCATAAATGCAAAATTCCTTGGGCTTCATCATATTTGTGTCTCCGGGTGGTATGATGATTGGCTTACTTAAATCAATCACATGTTTCCTCTTCTTATTCTTTTTTCTCTCAATTTGTCTACTCTCTGCAGTAGAGCATTTAGAACATGATGTCATTTTTGCATCTAGTGACTCGGTATGGTGACCAGCTATACTCTCATCTTCTTTAACTTCCTCATGTTGTGTTTTTTATTCTTTCTCTATATCCTTCTCTTTTAAATTTGATTCCTATAGCATTTTGGTTTCTATATCTTGTGTCTTTTGAACATTCTAAACATTTGATGGGTCGGTTTGTGGTGTATTCTTTTTTTTTCCTTTAGTGTCAGTTGGAGGTTCCAACTTGGTGTCCTTGCTATGTCCAGTCTTGGTATCCTCTAGCTTATCAACATTCTCTTTTCCTGTGTCAACTGGTGGCTCGGTTTCCATATCTTATGCAACTTCAGTAGTACCAATCTGAATAGTAGAATAACTTTGTATTTGTATCAATATGGGATTAGTACTTTGCAATGGTTTAATATCGACATCAATACACTCAGTGTCTAGTATTTGCAAATCCATTACATCTTCATCCTTTGAAAAATCCTTTTCAGGATCAATATCCTCTGATGCATCTTCAATGATTACCTCTGCATTATCAATGGTTAGATCAATTGGGTCTACTTGGCCTATTCTTTCCTTTACCTGATCAGTGATTGTATCACCTTGACTCTACTCAGTTTCTTGTTTCTTAATAGCATCTACATGATATATTTCTTCCCATTTATAGCAATATCCTTCTCTACTGATTGTAGGTCTACATTAATTATCCTCGGGGCTCTTCCTTTACTAGAAATTTCTTTGAATGTTTCTTTAATGCTTTTGCAATCTCACATGGTTCTAGGTCAGGAATAGTATGCACAAGAGATCTCTCTCTCAAATCTTTCTCTGCATTAATTGCATACTTCCACCGTGCATCAATTTTTTGTAAAGTTCCTCTGATAGCTTATCTGCAAGCTCAATAGGTGTCACTCTATATCTCATTAAAGTTACAATAGTTGTATCTTCAATATTTTTCTTGTCTTCTTCATTCATCTTCAGATACTTAACTTGCCTAAATCCTCCGAATCCTCATGATTCCTTTAATCCTTCCATAAAGTCACCAAGACTTTGTGGAACTCATGAGAGTTGAGCAACTGGAACATATTTTTCTAGCTCATCAAATTCAGTCTCACTCTCTTTTCCAAGTAATAATCTTCTCCTTATTCTTGCAGGTTGTTTCTTGCCTCTTGTTCTCTCATAGGTTTTACCATTCAGTTGAATTACCTCAGTAGCATTCTTCTCTATAGGTTGTACTGATGATCTAGTGTTACTTGTAATACCTCTTTTACTCAGTGAGGGAAATTGTAAATTTTGTTTCTCAACCACTACAAGGGCTTGTGCATTATTAGTATCCAAAGTATCATCAACTCTAAGAGTCTTTGATAAAATATTTATCATTTTACTCGCCTTCTTAATTGACCTAGGTACCAAAATACCTTGCTTGATTCTAACTTTGACTTCCTCATAAGTGCCATATCTATTTTCATTATGGTCAATTGGTTTTGATAATAGGGATTCAATTTGTTTAGAACCAATATCAATATTCATTTCATAACCCATTGGTTGAATCCATTCAACTCTCGGTTCAATAGCTTTGACTATACAAATATCTGTATCTACTTCAAAACATAGGTTATCTTGATATTTGGCAACTAGTTGAGGTGGAATCCTATACCTTTTGTGAATTCTAGCTTAGAACTGCAGACATGATTGCATCAAAATGATCTACCATACTATCTATAAAATCATGTATCTGATATTTAACTAGCCTATCAGTCTTCCAAATTACATCTCCAATCGAGGGAAATGAATTATGGTAAAGAAGATACATACCAACAATGAACCAAATTTCAAAGTGTTGGTCTTTTATTTCCTTATTGTGTTCATGTTTTCTTATAATTGCTTCACCAAAACTTCACAGAGATCTATCTGTAATCCTTTCTTCACTATCTTGTATTCTAGATCAAATGCTCCACATGGTACACTGTCCACTCAGGACGATTGAAACACTGGTAAGATATGATGTTACATGCATACCTTAACTCAGGATCTTTCATAGTAGATATCTTCATTTCTCTTCCATCCCATTGTTCTTTAGTGAGCTTGGTGAGCTTACCCTTGTCAATCTACTTAATCCCCTTCGGTCTATCTCTTATCGGGATCCAATGATGATGTGCAACACATCCTTAATAATTTTAATCAGTTCCTCCAACCACATGAACTGGTAGTGTACCTAGTTAAGTACCATCCTAGCCCACTCAGGCTTGAATACCCTTGGTAAATGTATATCATGAAAGAATCCTTTAATTTCTAGATGGGTGTGCTCATCTTTAAATTTTCATTCCATGCCCATCTTGTTGAATGAAGCATCTATCTCGGTTTCACATAGATCTTCAATTTTACAATGTAGGAATGTGTGAAAAAACTTCAATCAAAATAACTTGCAGCGGTATTGAAGACAATACTCCCATCATGTCAATTTGTGCAGCTATAGCTGGGGGAAACTTTTATTTTTGATTCACTAGTTTGGCATTCTTCACTAGAACTGGTGTTTGCATCTTCAGTGCCATGATCACTTCAAAATGTATGCTAAAACAAACTAGGGCATGCTTGGTAATAACTCAACTTCACAAACACAATTCAGTGTACAATAGATAACTTAGAAATGTATCTCAAATGTCTTGCAAAGATCCAGAATTACCTTGAAATTTCTTGAATTCACTGTAGGATAATCGCTCTACAAATGTGTTTAATGCTCTTTTGAAAATGTTAGGTTCAAATGATTTGCAAAATGGCCTATTTATACCTTTTTCCATGATTAGGGTTCTTGGTGGCTCTATTAATGTGCAATAAATGTGCTTTCTAAGTCTCTTTTTACCTTTATACTAACTGTATAGCTATTTTGCTCGACTAAGTGAAACAAAATAACCATATATAACAATCTTCATCCAAAAACTTACACAACTTATCCAAATGCATCTTAATATGGTGATATGGGTCTCAACTCTAATTCTATGAACTGAGGTAGGATTAATTATAAGCATGTAGTTCCTACATACCTCTCACCAATTAGGTGGAGCTCAGTGCAACCAACTTGGTAGAGATGGTGTTGTCTGTGATTCTAGATGATGTTTCTTCATCCTGTGTCTTTCTCCTCCTGATTTTGTTCATTTGTTCTTGGATTTCATCAACAGTAGTAGGGGCTTTCACTTTAAACTCATCTTTGTTCGGTGCATCACCTCAGTATCTACGATTTCTTGCAAGGTATCCTACCTTAATACAATGAAAACATTTCATGTTGGGGTTTCTCCATGCTCTTCAGTTGTTCCTTCCGTGCGTCAACATGCAATTTGCAGCAATGTATCCATACCTTCCACAAGATAAGCATGAAATTCTTGTATTGTAGTCCCATGGTATAGATGTGCCTTCTCGGTTAGTATTAGCATTCTCTGGGTTAGGCTTCCATTTGTCATTTCTTTTCTTTATTCTGTAATCTTAAGCTTTGTGTCCAAACTTATTACAATTCTTGCAGTAACCATCAAACTTGGTTTCCTTTTATTATTAGCAAGATTAGTTTTGCATTCAAATTCTTGATGGTCATACCTATTGAATCTAAAATAATAACCTTCAAACTTAGGTGTACTGAGTGATTTACCTTTCCTTCTCTTGCAAACATTAGCATTATGTCCAGGCTTTCCAAAATAATTTCAACTTGGATTATTTTATTTTGGTGGGGGTGCAATACTTTCATCTTCTATGCATTTGATGATTCTCCTTTCTCGGTAGTGTTGTTCTCTTCTAATCTAATTCCTATTTTTTCATTCCTTTGCTTCTGATTCTTGAATTGTTGATCCAAATATTTCAGTGCTTCTTCATTTCTTTTCAGTATTTCATTTACATCTTTCTCAGCTTTCATTTTTTGATCCATTCTTTCAATTTCAGCTTTCAGTTCTTGGTTCTCAAAATCTCTTCTTGTGTTATTTTTATTTTCACTCAGAAGTTGGTCAGTCATATCATAGTGAACTTGTGTCATTATCATGATCTCATTAAATCTTTTTATAATAACCTGATTTGAACTTGTCTTTTATCATCTTCTTCCATTTTCTTTTCATCTTCAACAATCCTTTTTCCTTCAATCAATTCAGTAATTCTTATCATGTTGGTTTCAAGATCTATCTTCATTAGGTCCAATTTCAGCATTCAGATGTTGCCTCAAGTGTATCAACTTGTTCTTTTGTAACCTTTAGTTCATCATATTTTCAATCTAATCCTTAGAGACTTCTCAAGTTTCTTCTTTAGATCAATGATTAACTCTCTTGCACTCTCCAACTCGGATTCAAGACCATCAATTCTTTTGAATTGCCTAAAAATTTCCATGACTAAGATCTTTAAATATCAGGTGGTCAAACCTTATAACTCAAGAGTAGTAGCTCTAATACCAATTGTTGAAATGACTATGGAAACTTGGGACTAAGAGGGGAGGGGTGAATCAGTACCATGAAAACTTTTATAACTAAAGTTGTCTATAACCCTATATTGTTGTTTTTGTTTACCGAATTCAATAAATTGAAATAAAACTAATATAAAGCTTATAAAACATATCATCAAAACATTCAAGTAAAAAAAATCATAACTCCATGATTTTGTTTATGCATAAATCCTTGGTTAGAGGACAAAATTGCGATGGGGATGATACCCACAACCTTCACTAACTACAGTATAAAGGGTGCTAAGTTAGAGCTTACAATGTTTATCTATTTTGATAGCTTACCCAGTTAAGAGTATACAAAGACTTGTTAGGTCTACCTGCTTAGAGGATTTTACAATCTCTACACTTAGAGATGTGCCCTGTTAAAAGTTTTACAAATATCAGATCAGTTAAGATCTAGCCAGTATTGGGATTTATAGCTCTCAATACAATAGTATTAATAAACTAACAATGTCTACTATATTGCATCAATAACAAATGTTGATTAGACTCTATGTGCTCTAAAAATTTTGTTACCACAATTACCAAACTTTAACACTGCTCAAATTTTCTCTATTATAGGTAAATATTTGCTCGATGCTCTCTTCTCTAATCTTTCTTCTTCAAATAACTCCCTTTACTTTCACTAACAATATCAGCCTCTTCTCTATATCATCACTATGTTCTGCTCTATAAATCATCTATTAAATATAAGATGTTTCCTCTTAATCATATGCATTAGGTTGATGTGACTTGATTTTAACCTTTAGGTCTTCTTTTTCTCTCAATGACTGTGTCACTTTTACCTCGATCCTTGGTTTTTTTCTTGGAAATAACAAACTTTCATTAACCACTTAATATTCTCTTCAGATCTTCTCTTTGAATTAATTTGATCGTTGATCTTGTAATAAACTAATCTTCATGTATTGTAGAATCATAATTAATGTTGTTTCAATTCACTAAATGCATCCTTATGATGTTTAGAATAAATTAAGTAACTCGGTAGAGTAACTTCTCTTTTCTCAGTTAACTGATCTTTAGTACTCAATTACTGTCAACTCGGTGTACTTAATATGCACTCAATGTTTGGTAATTGTAGACTCTCGATGTAGTGTCTTTAGATCTTTTGTGTTCTTTTTTGACTTCACTAGCTTAGTCAGTGGACATTAGCGACTAGTTAAATATTTAGCTTTCTCCTTTTCACCGATTGAATCTTCTGACTCATATGACTTTTCCTTAACTAATGAAAAAAATATATCTATAGAGATAACACCTGTAAAAAATTTCCAATCCATGAAATGGTTCTCCTTATATGACATAAGGAGGGTAAGGAGAACCAGGGCCCAAGGCACTCCCATCTATCCAAACCAACTTGCAGAAAAACTAGGAAGCAACAACATAGGAAGGGAGAGAAAGAAAGTAGAATATTATTATTATTTCATCAAATAGTATACATGTTAGGTTGTAAGGCCTTCCTGTTTTTGGCCATATATATTCAGATCATTACAGAATAATCTTCATACATACAAGGTCATAGACCTACGATCCAAATCTCTAACAAACTTCCTACCAGCCACTTCTACCCAAATCTAAAAACATAAACTAAATATATACAAGAGACCACCAAAGAGGTCAGCACCAAAGATCGTAAAGATCCAACACAGGAAATAGAAAAGACCCAGATTTAGGTCCACACACATCCCAATGAGAGACCCCAACATAAATTATGCTACTAAAATTAAATACATATGTCGGCCAGAAGATCCAACATCCAAAAACTAACTCGGTGAGAAAGACTACCAAGTACAGAGACCAGTCAATGAAAACCACTGAGTAGCCAAGAACAACCACCAAGACCCTGTTGATGAAGCCAACCAAAAAAAGTAACCAAGCTCGAGCGGTGAAACAACAAACCTTCAACTGACCAACAAGAATGGTCACCGAGCACTTTACCAAGCAGTCTCCAACAAGCTACTGAACCAAAACAAACATATTTTTGTTTGATACAGGATTGTCAAGAACCCAAGATTCTCCTACATCAGACACCTAGGGTTAAAAAAAATGATTCTCTAAATCATGAATCTAGTACAACATGAATTGAATTCAACACAGATTCATAAATCCAAGATGAGTCCTCAATCAGTATGTTCTTCCATTTTACCAAATATTCTTTGTAATCCTTTCCTTTTGTAATTCTGCCAACTCTCTATTTCAAAATCTACTCAACCTCTTCTATCTTTTTCTTAGGATAATCACTCGATACTTTCACTTCTTCATTGGGTTCATGATACTCATACAAATCTAAAATGTTGAGTATAGGTGATATATCCATGTCATCAGGTAATTCTACTTCATAAGCATTTCTAGTGTCAAATCTTCTCAATATCTTGCAAGGACCAAATTTCTTCATCTTCAATTTACTATATGTTCCAATAGGAAATCTTCCTTTCTTCAAATGAACCATAACTACATCACAAACTTCAAAAAATTTATGTCTTCTTGATCTATATACATTATCCTTGTATTTTTTATTACTATACTCCAACTTATGTTTCACTTCCTCATGCAATGTCTTCATAAACTCTGCAAATTTTTCTCCTTCATCACTTCTCTTCTCTTCTCCAGAAATATCTCTCAAGTCGTATATACCTCTCGGTTGTATGTCATTAAAAATCTCAAAAGGTGTATTTATGATGCTTCTATTCACTGAACTATTATATGCAAACTCTGCTTGTGCCAATATCAAATCCCAATCACTCAGTGTGTATCCAAATAGGCATCTTAACAAGTTACCCAAACTTCAGTTTACAACCTATGTTTGTCCATTAGTTTGTGGATGAAATGTAGAACTATACTTCAATTCAGTGTTCAACTTCTTCCAAAGTGTTTTCCAAAAATAGCTAACAAACTTACTGTCTCGATTAGAAATGATACTCTTCGGTAACCCATGCAATCTGAAAATCTCCTTAAATAAAATATCTTCTATATGTATTGCATCTAATGTTTTTCTACATGGTATGAAATGTTTCATCTTAGAAACTCTATCCACAAAAACAAATATGGAATCATTACCTCTTACTGTCCTCGGTAAGACAAGAACAAAATCCATATTGATATCACTCCATGGTTTCTCAGGAATAGAAATTGGTATGTATACAAACTAGTATTCTGATGTACTCCTTTTGCAACTTGACAAACTCCACAACTTTTCACAAATTTATGAACATCTTTATACAACTGAGGTCAAAAATACCTTTCCTTAAGTAAACTCAATGTCTTATCAATACCAAAATGTCCATCCAAACTACTCCTATGATTTTCCTTTATCATATTAGTTCTCATTGATCCTCTCGGTATACATAATTGAATACCTTTGAAAAACATATCTTCTTGAATGAAATTGTCTTCATACTTACTCGATTGATTTGGAACAGGTGCTCTGCACATTCTCCACTGCTCAGAAAAATCAGGGTCATTTTCATACAGATGCTTCATATCATCATAACCAAGAACCTCAATTCTGATTTCATTCAACAAAGATCTTCTTCTACTCAATGCATCAACAACTTGGTTAGAAACTCCACTTTTATTCTTGATCACAAATGTGAAACTCTTTGAATACTCTACACATTTCATATGTCTTTGATTCAACTTATTATGACTACCCAAATATTGTAAAACCTTATGATCAGTATATAACACAAATTCACTCACCATCAAATAATGTCTTCTTTTCTTCATAGCTTGAACAATAGCATAGAATTCTTGATCAGAGATAGAATATTTCCTTTTAGCATCATTCAAATTTTCTCTAAAGAAAGCAACAGGTTTACTTTCTTGAGTCAACATAGCTCCTATTGCACTTCCACTTGCATCACATTCAACTTGAAATAACTTATTGAAATTAGGTAAGTCTAACACAAGCAATTCAGCAACCTTTTGTTTCAAAGTCTCAAAACTCTTATCATCTCCATGTGTCCATTTGAATTCTCTCTTGTCTCCTCTCATTGTCTCAGTCCTAGCATTACAAATAGAACTAAAATTTATGATAAACTTCCTGTAAAAAAATTTCACTCCATGAAATGATCTTACCAGGGCAAGGAGAACCAGGGCCCAAGGCACTCCTAGCTATCCAAACCAGCATGTAAAAAAAATCAAAAGCAACAACATAGGAAGGGAGAGAAAGAAAGTAGAATATTCTTATTATTTCATCAAGCAGCATACATGTCAGGCTATAAGGCCTTCCCGGTCTCATCCATATACATTCAGATCGTTATAGAATAATCTTCATACATGCGAGGTCACAGATTTGTGATCCAAATATCTAACAAACTTCCTACCAGCCACTGCTACCCAAATCTAAGAATGTGCCTCCCCACCCACTGAATGTGCCTCCTCTACTATCCCTCAAGGTGAGTACATTATTCTCCTTTTCATTCCATAGCACTTACTTTCATAGATCATATTTCATAACATTTATGATTCCTTATCTTAGGGAAAGGAGGAACAAAACCCAAGGTCCCAACATTGAGAAGATCATGATTTGGCACTTCACCTTGTACTAATTGGGTTTCCTTTGTGGTAAAGTCTTGATCTTCTTCCAATAAATGTAGCTCCCAATTGTACCACACTACACTTTGGTTACATTTTTGCCACGTTACATTGGTAAAAGCGATGTTTGATTTGGTAAAAGTGATGGTCTTCTTGGTTTTCTAGAATTCTCTTAAATTTTGATATTTTCTTGTGTTTTTTGTCTTTAATGAATTATTTCTTCTGATATTTAGGATCATCAAACACAAAAAACATACTTCAAACAGTTTTTTTTAATCCTAAAATATAAACATTGAGTGTATGTTCTCGATCATTTACACAAGTCATTAACATAGAAGACAATTCAAGCAAGCTACCTATGGTCATTTTTTATTTTTTTATGGATTAAAAGGTAGGCTTACTACTTAGCCAAGTTGCAATAAGGATTCTATTTGATAGATCATTGCATTTTACCTCCCTTTACAAGAGCCTCCCACCATCATAAAAACAAAGTGTTGTAGAATCTTGAAGGACTACTAGAGGAGGGCTATTGTTCAAATCTTTTCGTCACTCACTCCATTAAGGATGAATGCATTTTATTTTTGAGTGGGTTAGATTACCATGGCTTAAATGGTTGTATCCCACTTGGGTCGTCTCTCTCACTAGCCTCATAAGGCAAATTCTTGGGAGGCAGGACCACTATGGCTAAATAAAATGCACTTCTTGGAATTAAATCAAGTTCGGGATAGGTCTAGTATTCTGATCACCTAAAAGGTGAGAGAATATCCCTACTATCATTAGCCTCCAAACACAAGTAACAAATGGTTAATTATTTAGACCTTTTCTAACTAAAGGAACTCAAATAGGTTTGGCATTTTGATCACATTAATAAAGGTGAGAGAATATGCCTACTATCTTTGTTCACAAACAAGGTCTCCTAATTAGTCTATACGTTTGAATTTAATTGTTGCAATTTGTAAGAAGTGCAAATGAATGATTTAGATTTTTTAGTGTACACCTTAAATGGTGATAACAGATTTTTGATATTCTTGGCCTTTCTACCTTACCTTGGTGATAGTTGCAGCTCCTTAGCATCCAATGCTTTCATGAATGTTAGTCCAACAGAAGCAATCCAAAGTGAAATAAATTGAAATGATAGAAAAATCAACAATTATAAATCAATGAATCTACAAAGGATAAGCATCTAAGTTTATTGTTACTCCATATTCAACTTGATATATGTTGATGCTACTCACATATTGATTGTAAGCTTTTACCTCTTCACCAAGTGTTTCCATCTCATTTTCCCATTCTATCTTCTTCGCGTATCAATTTTCTATTTTTGCCTCCTTTTGTGCACAATGATCGGGAAATCTGAAGGTAACCTTCCTAGTTTTTCTCACCTTATCCATCTGCAAATCATCATAAACAGAAGTTATCTTTCAGATTTAGATTCTTTGCTTCAAATTTAAAAGTGACATTACAGATCTTAAAGGTGATATACTTTAGCTCAAAAGTGATGTAATTAATATCAGAAGAAATAAACATTTGATTATAATGACAATATTTATATCAAAATTTACAAAATTTTGATTAAAGGTGACAAACTTTAGATCAAAAGAGACAACTTAAGTTTATATGCAACATAACTAAGACAGAAGGTGATAGAATTAAATGTCAAGTGACCTCTTTGGAAATTGATAGCAATGAAATTTGGTGCAAAGAAAATGTTCTTTACTATAAACGTGACAATATTCATGGTAAAGGCAATGAACTTCTATACAAATATGATGTTCTTCCTATCAAAAGTGACTTTCTGTATTTTTCTTGAACCTGCAAACACAAAAATCTGCAAAAAGGCAGCTCAAAAACATATCAATATTAGTGAGGTGTGGACCCCATGATGGGCTCTATTTGTATGTGTGTAAATTGAATTATAAAAACCTATAATGAAATATTAATACAATCTTTCAAATTAAATGATAAAACTAGTAAAAGAAAGGAAATAAAAGATCAAGAGTGTTCCATCGCTCTCTAATTTTAAGGATTTGAGTTATTCTCTAATCTTCAAATATGATCCTCAAATGACAACCTAGAATACGAGATAATGAAGATGCAAGATATAACTATGATGAAATGAATTGAAAATACTATGATAGATGATCAAGAACATTAAACTATGATGCAAATCCTACATTATGCTATGATTCTAAATGCTTCTAATCTAGAATTGCTAAAATAAAAATGCTCTTAATGATGAAAATAACTATAATGCACTTTCTCAAAAATGATGATGGATGATTAACTCTAATTGTGCATCTTATTCATAGGATTTATCAAGTTGAAGGGGGTGAGTTTAGGTAACCATAGTCAAGGTGTGATTAGGATTGGGGATTGATGATGTGTCCCCTTTGGATGGACAAGATTGATTCTCAAGATTGAATGGTCAAGATAAACAAGCTTATTTTTTATTCATGTGCTCTTTTTCCTTTTCTCCCATTGGTTGATTTGTTTTCGTCATGTAGTGGTAGGTGAGAGATTTTAGAAGGAATTAATTTAATTATCCATGTATGATTTATTAGATTAAATCTAATTAATTAATGAATTATACAATCAAATTATTTATTCAATTACATAGTTAATTGATTTTTTATTTTAATTAATACAACTTGAATTTAATTAATGTTTACTTTGACCATTTTTAGGTGTATACAAAAGTCATAACAAGAGAATCGCATAAATCAATGAAATAACAAAGAAAGATCTAACATTTCTTCTTTACATCCATCTTGACACCAAAAAAATCGTATTGAGTCACCCACATATTGAATATTTATATGTGGTCTATAATTCATCTATCCTCTTATAAGAAAATCATGTTTGCTAAATATTTGGCTTCATACATATCACCAAGTTTTTTTCATAACTTCTTTGCAAATGACTCTTTATGTAAATTACTAAAATAGAGTCTACCAAGAACAACCTAATTAGTGTTGGAATGATGATGAACCCATCATGAAGCCTCAAACTTCAAAGACCAACCAAGAAATACCAACCACGAGATAATGTTGCAACATGAGCTTGCATGAACAATGAGATTGAAATGATACGTAGTTTATGTGTATGTGCCATGTTTACCCGCTGGGGTAACCTAGTTTACTGATGCATAGACGTTACATGGAAATACAAGTATAGAATAACAGAGTCTTTATTAATCATTCATAACTTTAGTACATTTACAATAGTATTTATCCCCATCTCTTTCAAATAGAAGTACATTTCTTATATAAACCTGAAGGCGTGTGACCAAACATCACCAGCCATTCCCAACCGTTGTCTGGTAGTAACTAAATACTATTGGTTACACATAATATAACTAACACAACATAAAGTAAGTACTTCATCTAACATCATCTCCCCCTAAAGAAAATTTGTCTTCAGACGAAAAAAAAAAGTCCGGGACCGAAACAAAATAGGAATGAGAAACCACTACATACAAGAATCAAAACATGCTTCTCAGCCTCTACCAAGTGTTGCAAATGATATTGCCTCTGTAGCCAATCTGTCCTCAATATCTGCCTTCTCCACACCCAACTACTGAGTACACTAAGACAAGTCTTGCTCTACTGCCTCCAACCTGGTGGTCAGCTCCTCCCGAGCTCTCTATGCCTCCACCACGGCAGCCTCATGTCCAGCCAAGACATACTCCTCAAAGCGTAGTACCCTGCTGCCTCTCTCACCACCATTGGCGCGCGAATAATCAATGCCTACAACATCTCTGGGTCTCATCTTCTCAACATTGTGTGACATTTAATGTAAAATGAAACTTTCTTATATAGGCAAGTTGGTGAGGTAGGATTACAAATAGCCTTGATAAAAATATTAGAAGTACTATGCAAATATTAAATTCTTAAAGTCTAAAACTAAATAATGACACATGTTTGCATTATAATCTTTCATCTAGAATGCCACCTAGGATAACTAACATAACCTTATGAACAATATTTAATGAGAAGTTACATAACTTAACTCTATGAAAATCAACTTATGATAGCTAATGTTTAAGTAAACTTAATGTGTGAATTATGTTCCCTTCACCAGGAATTAAGGTACAAGATCTTATTAGTCATGTTATTCACTTTAATAATTAAACCCTTGGATTTGCACTCCATAACATCATATTGACAAGTTGAAGGAACTAGCCCCCTTCAAAACCTTGATCAACTTGCAATAAAATCATTATTCAAAAGCTCAATTATCTTATAGGGTAAGGGATTTACTTGGTCATAGCTCTGATACCATGTTGAAATGATAATAAACCCATATTGAAGCTATATAATTCAAATATCAACCAAAAAACATGCCAACTACAAGAAAATACTATAACATGAGCTTCCATGAAAAAGGGAATTGAATTGATACCCAGTTTATGTGAATGTGATATAATACAATGTACAATGAGCCTTTCTTATATCCAGGCAAGGTGATGAGGTAGGATTACAACTACAAATGTAAACAATACATAGTCTTTAGTCCAAACATGAGTGTCTCATCCAAGGAAGCCAGTATAATGTGTAGGCATCTGTACAATATGTTTTAGTCTCATACAAATTGCGATAAGGAATACTTATAATTTGGTAAAAACCAAACTCTATATTTTGACCAATCTGCAATTTAACCCAAAAGTTAGAAATGAAACAAAAAATTATAGATAACAAAGATAAATAGATATGAAATAGATTGATATAAGTGAACCTCCAATTATTCAAAAAAAAATCCAATAATCCTGCATATGTACATAGAAGAGGAAAAATGTTTGGGACTATTTGGAGACTTGCCTTAATCAAGTCTGTATTTTGGTGATTCCACCTCTATAATGACCAAATAGATAGATAGATAGATAGATCAAAAATAGAGATAGATAAAATTATTTGATATATCTAGAGGATATGATAAATCCCAAAATTCCTAAAGACATAAGAAAGATAGAAAGATATTACTGAACTTGATAAAGCTAAGTGAGCTATGAATATTTCCTTATCAAGCTATTTAAAGAGAGAGAGAGAGAGAGATTTTATCAGTCAGCTCATCCCCTCCCACACAAATACAATTGCAAAAAAAAGCCGACAAGAAGAAGAAGCCACATGCCCTCCATCTATGTCTTGTCTTTTGTTCTAGCATTTGTGCATGGAACAAATACTGATTAGACCTTCAATTTATATCCAAAAAGAAGCAAATTGTACATGTATTCAGCACTAATATATTATATATTAACTACATGACGTTTTGGTTGGTTTGATTGGTCATCAGTAACCTTGTTGCTTGGCTTCATAGATCGCCATGGATATGGATAACGCTGACTAAATCTAAATTCTCTTAGAATCTTCTTATGGAGGATTTTATATACTATGTTGATATGTTTTTTTACTTATTCATTTTGTCAAAATCATCAGGAATATAATTCTAGCCATACTAATATTATATATTAAGTACATGACGCTTTGGTTGGTTTGATCGAACATCAGCAATCTTGTTGCTTGGAATCGAGGATCGCTATGGATATGGATAACACTGACTAAATCTAAATTATCTCTTACAATCTTCTTATGGGGGATTTTATATTCTGTGTAAGAGCATTAGGGTATGTTGATATGTTTTTGATCTATTCATTCTATCAAAATCATATGGAATATAATTCTGGCCTTGCCAATTATATTATGAACATATCATCCCTCTTCGTATTTAACCAGTTGAATTATAACAAATACAATCAACAAAAAATTTCTCACTTTATATAATATATCTTGTTCTCCTCCTCTTGTTTTCCAATGTAAAATGGGAAACAAGGCAAGCATGATAGGGTATAATCACCATAAAACCTGCAAACATGGTGTACCCAATCTGAAATGGAACCGGTTGACTTTGAATGTAATCTCTGCTCATAATAATTGTAAAGTTGTCTATATCAAGTGTTTCCGGCAAGCAAAGGAAACAAAGAGAAACGATGCTTTAACAAACGTAACTACCTCTAATAATTTATCATAGTCAACCATACCATAGAACTTAGAGTTGGCTTGCACCATTAGATTTAATTTCACTTAAATTATTAAGCTGGAGATTTATTTTTAATAAAAGCCATATACCAACTTTTATAGGCACGCACTTGGCCGGTAAGTAAATATAAATTGAAATTTTATGTTTATGAACTTAAATAGTAATCCTCCATTTTTCTTCATTATTTTTGTTAATCAAATTTATTTATTTTTTCTGTTAAGCTCTCTCCTTTTCATAATTTTCCAGTATTTCAATATAAAATATGGATAATCTACTTTAAAATAGTTTAAAGTCAAATTGTTTCAACCATTTTTATTTGACCATAGAGTCTTATTGTCTTAGATCTCTTTTTTAATAGTATATAAAAACTTCAAGTGGATTCATCATCCCAACCCGATCCCATAAGAGAGGTATCCATAGTCTTAACAACTTTCCCTCCATCATCAATCTTATGAGCATTGAAAGAGGAAATATCTTCAACAAGAGTATCCACTTGTTCATTTTCTTCCACATGAACTAGTTTTCCATGTTGCATATGCAATCAGCAATATTATAGCCCACTTTGCAACACCTAATGTAGATTATAGAAAATTATTCAAGCTTAAATTTCTATACCAACTCATGAAATTTTTGAGAAAACTCAATCTTATATGGTATCTTATTATTTCTCGTCATATGCACATAGATTCTTAAAAACAAAAAGTTTGTTAGGAAAATAGTGTACCTTGCAATAATAAAAAGGTTATTGTTGATACGTGAGCAACAAAGGGTATTATTTGTCATTTTGAATCCTAACCATTTGTCATTGGATCATAATTCCAACAATGAAAATTTTCTATTCCTTTATTGGGTGGTTTTAACTCATGCTTTTGTAATATAGTACTATGATTTTAAGTTTCACATCTCCTATTTATTAGGCATGAGATGTAGTGTGATGTATTCAGAGAGTCTAATAGTTGTTGAGTTGCCTCTAGATATCTATTAGTAATACTCATGTGAGAAGATTTCTCTATATGTATATTGCAATATGTTCTTGATTTATAAATAATATATTGAGTGACTTTTAAAGTGAGGTTTTTCTCCCAAAATAGTTTTCCTTACATAGATCATTGTGTTGTGGTATGCATGTTTATGTTTATGTTCTTTATGTTAAGTTTCTATAATTATTATAAAGATCTAATAAATTTTTACATGACCCTCTTCTCAAAGTTAGTGTAGGAACTTGTTTCCCTACCTTAATTTCCTTACAAGTGATATCAGAGCCTAGTCACCTTTAGTTTGAGTCATGGGTTGTTAGGCTTTTTAAACTAATCCATATTTGTGTGGGAATTCTTTTAGACGATACTTTGTGATCTTGTTTCAAGAACTTTAAGATCACAAGTTTGTTAGGGAGATTAGAGGTCAAGGAATTTTTTGGAAATAATTTTGAAATGTCGACATTGAAGAGGGGGTATTTATCAATAGATCAAGATGTGTGAGATGTTGTTAATGAGAATTTTATTAAACTTATAAATCCAACTTAGGCTACTAAATATAATGTTATGGATCGTAAATCAAATCATGCCTTGCAAACATTGTTCTCATTAATGTCCAAGAAGAGACCTTTACAAATAATTTATGGAAGAAGTTTGGTGAGATTTATCAAGACAAATATTTAGTAAAGAAGATTTTCTTTAGGAAACAACTATATTCCTTGAGAATGGAAGATAGTGGACAAACTACAAACCACTTGGAAGCATTCAATATGTTGGTAGCTTAATTGGCATTAGTTTCAATGTCAAGATAGATGAGGAAGAGAAATATCAAATAAGATAGTGGATAAATTAAAAACCACTTGGTAGCATTCAATATATTGGTAGCTTAATTGGAATTAGTTGATGTCAAGATGGATAAGGAAGAGAAATATCAGATCTTGTTTTCTTCTTTGCCTGATTTCTGAGATTCTCTAGTTATGACCATCAACAATAATTTTATTATTGTGAAGACTAAAGATATGATGGGTTGTTTTCTTTTTGAAGAGATGAAGAGGAGGGTATCAATTAATTCCAATGAAACCATAGTTTTTCATCAAAGACCTAAGGAAAAAGACAAGAAGAATGAGAAGTATAATGAATCAAATCTAGGAGATCTAAATCTTCTATAAAGTCCCAAGTTATTTTCTGCAATTGTGGTAAGCCTAGACATGTATCCACAAGGACCGCACAAAAGAAAATAAGAAGAAAAATTAGTTCTAATTTTGAGTTAGAGAAGGAAGATGGAGATGTTTTCATTGTAGCTTTAGCCACTCATACAACATGATGATTCATGGTTAATTGACTTAGGTACATCAATTCATATGACCTCTAATGAAGATCAATTTTTTGAATATGAAAATTTGATGAAGGTAAGGTTTCCTTAGATGATAATTATTATTCAAATATTGTTAGAAGTGGTAAAGCTAGAACCTAGTTCCTGATGGTAGAATAAGAAGGATTAATGGTGTGTTGCATCTCCCTAGTCTAAAACAAAATCTGTTATTTTTGAGAAAACTAATAGATTCAAGTATGTAGGTAGTATTTCCTAATGCAAGATGCAAAATGATAAGATGTTCTATGTTGATCGCTAGAAGTCTCAAAATTGGAATATTGTATAAGCTAGATGCATACACTGCTTAGTGTAATAGGATATATGCACAAAGATGTGGGACCAAAAAGATGCCAAACTAGTTTTTGGTCCCCCAGAAGAAATAGGGCATACGCCCTATAGCGTGCACGCACTATAGGGCGCACACACTATGGCTTTGATTGTCTGAGCCTAAGGCTTGGGCAATCAAAGCCAATAGTGTGTGCGCACTATAGTGCGTACACTCTATAGTGCATACGCGCTATTTAAATATTAAGAAAAGGCTTAATGAGGGGAGGGAGAAATCCCAACAGGCCCTTCTAGACCATTTCTAGCACTAGGTTATATTTCTTATACTTATGACCCCTTAGGACCTCTTATCATACATCTTAGAGGTCCTAAAGGGTCGTAAGGGGTCATAAGGAATCCTACAACACATTAATGTGTCTTAGGACACATTAAGACCCCTTACGACCCCTTCTAGGACCCCTTAATATTGGTTAGTGTGCACGGTAAGGGATCTAAGGTGTCCTGAGACACATTAATGTATGGACTATGACCCCTTAAAAATAGTTACAACCTCTAAGATGTAGAGACAGGGGACTTAAAGGGTTATAAGGGGTCCTAAGACACATTAATGTGTCCTAGGACCCCTTATGACCCCTTATGACACCTTATTACACCTTACTCCCTTAAACTAATAAGGTAACCTAGTGCTGGAATGTGTCTAGTAGGGCATGTTGGGCTTTCTCCCTCCCTCCCTTAAGCCTTTTCTTAAGGGTTACATAGTGCGTACGCGCTATGCAAATCATAAATTTACATAGCATGCACGCACTATAGCACATGCGCGCTTTGAACTGCATTGAATTTTACCAAGCCTAAGGCTTGGATTTGCCTTGAAGATCCAACCCAAATGATTGGAGGATTCAAATAGGTCTGAGACATGTTTTCCAACAAACCTATAAAAAAATTTAAAAAAATATAGTGTGCTCCCTATCAGGTTTGCATGTGGCTCAATAACAATAAAATCATATGACTTGATATTGTAGATCTCTCTGTTAGCTATCTAACCATATAATTTATTTTGAATTCTCATTATGTTAAGCTTTTCATCTCTACTTTATTTTGTAAGTATGTTTGATTTTTGTCAAAAACCAACGTGTATTCATTTGGTCTTAGATTTTGGTTCGTTCGTCAAATTTTGAAATAAATTACATTTTCATAAACTAGACTCCATTCTACACACTTTCAAAAAGAAGAAGTTCTGATTTTTTATTAGTTTTTAATGATTTCTAGGGGGAGCACACAGAAATTTTATGTTTTCAAGATGTGTCCACTTTGGAATATTGCAAAAAATCATACTTTCATCAAAAAATTAGTAGAAAAATATGGGATAAACTAGGTGGTGTTAGTTAATTTCTCATTGGAAGGATCAAAAAAAAAAATTAATAGTTCACATTTTAGGGGGAGCACACCAGACGCTATGTTATGTTTTTCACAAAAAACAAGACCAATTTTTGTGATCCACCATTTTGAAGGTCTTAATCTCCACCATTTCTAAAATAAATTAGTATTATAGAAACTAGACTTGAAATAGAACAACTCTTGTTTTTGTCACATTTTAAAATTTTGAGTGTAACTATCCTCAATCAATCATTGAAGTTCAATTTTTTATGATTTCAGAAAAAAGTGGCATCTTATACCCCCTTTTTGGTCCCCCATCTTTGTGCACTTACCCAATAGTACTTTTGTGAAGAAAAATTTCATAGATACTTCATTAGAAAGGGTGTTCCCAAGGGTTTTTTTCTTCTAAATCAGAGTTACCTATGAATAAGACTATGTTATCACCCTAAAGACTTGGCCACATTGAAAACAAGCGTCTAAGAACCTTGAAAAATAAAAACCTTGTTGAATGTTTGAATTATTGTAATCTTGATGTTGATTTCTATGAGCATTGAATTTATAGAAAACAAAATTGTGTTCATTTTTACTCAAGTTATAATAAATATTTTGGTGTGTTGGATCTTAATCATTCTAATGTGTTTGGCCATGCAAATATTCCTTCCATTGGAAAATCCACATATTATGTTTCATTTATTTGTGATCATAGAAAAATGACATGGTTATATTTTATAGATTAAATATAATACTTTTAGTCAATTTAAATAATTTAAAGCAATGGATGAATTGAAGACTAGAAGGAAAGTAAAATGTTTGAGGACTAATAATGTTGGTAATTTTTTATCTAATGATTTCAATAGATTGTATAAAGTTTGTGGCATTCTTATGCAAATAAAAATTCATATTCTACATAGAATAATGGAGTTGCAAAAAGGATGAACACAATTTTGATGGATAAGACTAGGAGTATGTAGATTAGTGCTAGCCTAGAATGAAGGATTTGATCAGGAGTTGTTGCTACTACATTCTACCTAATTAACAAGTCTCCTACATCAACTCTTTTTGATAAAACACCTATGATGACATGGTCGAGTCATAAGACTTCATTGAGACATCTTAGAGTTTTTGGGTACAAGGCATATGTATATCTACCAAAAGAGAAGGAAACAAAGTTAGAGAACAAGATTTTGAAATATATCTTTATTCAATATAGTTGTCGTGTGTAGGGATACAAGCTTTGGGACCCTATTGTATATAACGTGATACATAATAGAAATCTTGTTTTTAGAGAAACTAACCCTCCTATTACATTACATCCTAAAACAATAAAGGAAGATTTCATTCAACTACCTTCTATGCCTAAGAAAGTTGAATCGGGGCCCTAGATAGGGAAGAAGTTAAGGAGAACTCATCTAGATCTAAATATTCAGAAGCAGAGGAAGAACCTCTAACTCAACTTGATCAAAAGTCTACAAGGCATATAAAACCAACTAAAAGGTATTTGCATAATTAATGGAGATGTATTTCTACTTTGACTACTAGTGTGGATAAACCTAGATCTATAGAAGAGGCATTGGGTGTGAATTATGCAAAATCCTAGAAAATCGCTATGCTCTAAGAAATGGAAGGTTTAAAAAAGAATTATACATGTGTTCTGTTGGAATAATGGAAGGGTGTGCACTGAGAGGGGAGGGTTCAATCAGTACCCTTAAATTTTTTATCAATTAATCTTTAGTCCTCATTACTTGCATAACTGACCATTGTAGCTTTTCTACTTCATGCATGCAATATCATAACATAAATGTAAATGCACGTAAACAAACATTGAAACATTCATGAAACTCATTTACAAATGACACATGTATTTGATAACGTAGAAACCCTTGTTAGAAGGTAAAAACTGCGGTGAGGATGAAACCCACAAAGCTTCAATATCTGCATAATGGAAGGTGCCTGTTAGGGCTACAAGTTGTGATCACTTCATATGATCTTACCATGTTAGGAGTAACATGTTAGACTTGTTAAGTCTACTCGGTTAGAAGATATTAGAACCACAATGTATGTGTGTACTCGGTTAAGAGATTTACAAAAAGACAGTTAAGTCCACCTTGTGAAAGGATTTTACTGCTTGCTACAATTGTTAGAGAGTAACAAAATATATGACCTGATTTCTGCAATCTTACATTGTTGATTGCATATCCATTAAGTACACAAAATTATATATCACCTATTGTGATGGATAATACCTCTGTTCTGCTCGGTAGCCTTGAATGTAGTTCTTGATAACTGAATTCTTCTTTATCTGTCCTTCTGCATGAAAACCTCTGTCTGATCCATAGATGTCCTTGGTGGCTACAATCATCATGTTCTTGATTGATTAATACACCTATATATACAAGATTTTGACCTAATTAGGTTTCACACTTTTCTTGAAAAAATCTAAGATCAAAGGTTTACAAATTGACCTTGATCTCCTAGTTTTCATGAATACAATCAGCTAACTAATTTAATCCATCATTAATGTTTTTCTTGATCCACAAGAAATGGTTATCTAGATAAGCAAAAATCTATTTTAAAGACTAAAGTGCTTTAGCTTACATGTAGTTGAGATCCTCTTTTTCTGGTGAAATGTTGGCTCTCAGTGTAGACTGGTGCTCGGTGATGTCTCTATAGACTAGTGCTTGGTGATGTCTATATATACTATTGATCAGTTGATATACTGCTCGGTGTTCAAAAAAATTTGGTGACCATCACACTCGGTGAATGCTATCACTCGGTGAGTGTTGTCACTCGGTGATCATGACCGACTGACCAAAACTATTTGTTTGTATACTAATGACAACTTCTGATCCTTTAAGGATTATCAATCTCCCCCTTTGGCATTAGTATCAAAAACTAATATGTACATTATATACACCAAGTGTGTTACCTTTACAATGACTCCCCCTATGTGCATGCCTCGGTATGTAGATACAATGTATGTACATGTTTCCCCCTTTTTTGAAAGCAATGACAAAGATGTAAAACTTACAGCTTGTCAAGTATGTGTGAATGAGATTTCTGAATGGCTACCATTAGCTTGTCCCATTTCTCCTTTAAGTGCTCTAGGGTCATTTTCTCCAAAGTAATTTAAGCGTGCATGTCATATATTCTTTATGTGACTGACATCTCTAGGGTGGAAATTAAAGTCTTTGTCATAGTCATGTGTGTTATCATCAATGTGAGATTTGGTAGTGACATGCTTGTAGCTTAGTTACTTCATCTCTAAATTTTATTTCTTCCTTTTGTATTCCAATTCTTAACCATTTAGATTCAACAATCTTTTCATAATGTAGATTGAATGCATTTGGCTTAGTTGAAAGACTTTGTACACTAGCTTTTAGATCTTCATTTAACTTAGCTATCTATTCACTTTTCTTGGTAGTGAATTTTTCAATAGTGCACAACTTTTGAACAAAGTTAACTAATTTTGAAATAACAGGTTCTAATGTAGCTACTAGTTCAGAAGGTTTCAACTTATTCTCTGCCACTTCTTGGCCAATTTTATCTATGAGTTTGTAGTGATATTTTCTTCTGCTCTTTCCTCAATGACCTTCTCGGCATCAACATTATGTTGTGTGATTGCCTCAGTTAGAACTGAAAGTTGATCAATGATGGGTGCAGTTTGATCAATCTTGGCGTCGGGAAATACCTGCAATAGAATTTCCTTTGTTGTTTCTAGGACTTTTGTATTTCTGTATTCCATTTTGAGCTTGTCCTGTTGTGCTTTCATTTTACATAGCTCCCCATATCTTATCAGTGACTCGGGATCAAGTGTTCTTGAATCACAGTCAAGTATGTCTATGATCTCATATAGTGTGACAAGGGCTTTACTTTTCTTGTCCTTATCCTTCTTCTGAATGTTTCTTGATGCAAGGGAATGAGGTACTATTGCAAGAGCCTTTTGTTGCTCAATTTTTGTCATTGATTTCTTTGGATGCGTGGTACCTTGGATAGGTTACTCAATCAATACATGTTGGTCGGTTGTAGACATCTCTACTTCAAACTTTTCTTGACTTGCATCCTTATCTACCTTTCCACTATCCTCAGTGGGTGCATCAATCAGTTTGTCCTCTCCATTATTATCTGACTTCTTCCCTTCTTCCTCACCTTTGTCCATCGATATATTTTCTTCAGTGTCAGGTGGTGTCTGTTGTGATTCAATCATGATATTGATTGCTTGCATCAATAAAGGCATATTACCTGGTATTTTTTCTTGTGCAACATCAGTAGTGTCATCTTCATTTGTTGGCTTGGTGGCAAGATTGACATCTTCATCAGCCTTGGCATTATTATCAGAATCACTATGAGTTATATCTTGTATAGTTATGACTGGTGTTTCTCCTAATGATTTCAATATTTTAGGAATATCATCCATGGCCTTACTTTCCTCTATGGTTAATAGGATTGACATCTTTGGTGTCATTGACGAATATGTGCTTGAGGCTCGGTGTAGACTCCTTCTCCTTGGTGTGAGAAGTCTCATTTATAGCTAGTACCTACTTGGGTGGATTAAATATTTGAGTCCAAATCATTTTTCTCTCTATGTCAATATCTTGGAGCTTGTTCTGCAATACTTTGTATGCTCTTATTTTTGTAGAAAATTTCTTGGTGTACTCCATTTTTGCGTCAATTTCTTCAACTGTGGAGTTGCTTTGAAGGTGTTTTGAATTATTTTGCAGTGTAGTCTCTCTGAATCTCTTTTCTTCGCTCTACATTTTTCTCATTAACATTTGGTGAATGAATGAGTTCACGTTGCCCTTTTTATAGAAAAATAGCCTAAGTGGTGCAATAAATTATTTACCTACCACTCGGTTGACAAAACGTAGATGCTCAGTTAACACACTAAATTCTTCATCTTGGTGAGTATACAATAAATAGTACAAAGTGTCAATTCGATTATCTTCCACATGTTTACCAAGGATGCTTGGTATATAGTGTCAACTTGGTTTTTTTTCACATGTACACCGACGTGCAGTTTATGCTCTGTTTATATTGAACGACCAGACTAGATTTACAAATCATAACATGCAATACCATAGTGCATCTTCATTTGTGCTAATTTTGAATATTCTCAATGAATATAGGAACTGATGTAAAATACAGCTTTGTAGAGTGCAGTTCCATACTTACTTGTATTGCTTAGGTGGGGGTGTTCGAAACACCTGATCCATTAGATGAGGTTTCACCAACTATAGTGCTTGGTCCAGCATTATCATTGTTTGAAGTTCTCCTCCACATTTTATTTCTCATTCTCATGATGTCTTAGATAGTATTTTCATTTGCAAAAGTGCTTGACTCTGTCACTCGGTCTCTGCAGTCCTTTCTTAAGTGACCAACCTTATGACAGTGTAAGCATGTCATTCTAGGGTTAGTCCAGTTTTTAGATTTTCTTATCCATTTCCTCATATATTTAATAGCTTTATGTCCATATCTACCACATGTAGTGCAATTTACCCAAGTGTTGTAATCCCAAACATATGTATTACCGACTCTTCTGGGTTGATATACCTTTTCTTGTTCTTTAGGTTTCTAGACTTGCTTTATCCTTTTCTTGCATTCATGAAATGTGTGGCCATGCATTTTTTAAGTAGAATAATGTTTTTCCATGTAAGATTTCTTCTTTGGTTTGTTCAGCTTAGATCTTCATTCATGTGCTTTGTGTCCATGCTTGTTACAGTTATAACAATTACCTATGAAAGTAGAAGTAGTTTTAGGAATACCTTTTTCTTTGCTCTTGCAAACATTTGATGTGTGGCTTGGTTTTCCACAATGATTACATGAACACTTCTTTGGTCAGATTTTTCTAGACATTCCTTTGATCAGCTTGGTATGATGATTCTCCATGCTCGGTATACCCTAAACTAGTATTGTTGTTGAGTCTTCTTTGTCTATTCATAAATTCATCCATTCTTTTTGTACTGTCTTCATCTTTCTTGATCATATCATTATGTTGTTGTTGAATCTTCTTTTTATCTTTTTCTTCTTTTAGTTCACCAATAACTTCGAATTTTCCATCAAGTACCATGTTCACTTGGTTGGCCTCATGACTCATAAGAACTATTTGATTGGTGATCTCAATGTGATGTTTAATAAATCTTTGTATCTCAGCTTCTTTCTCTTGTAAATTTTCAGTAATATTTCTCTTGTCATCAATAGAAAAATTTCTTTCTTGTTCATCTTGTCTTGCATTATTCATAACATCAATCATTCTTACCATTTGTGTCTCTTGACTGATCTGCAGTACTTTCATGTGTTCAGTTAGATGTTGATTGATTTCATTTAGATCGACAATGGTTCCTTTGGATGTGTCAGATATATTACAAGATCCAGATCCAGATCAATCAAATAGGTCAGTTATCTCTTCTTCATGATATTCAGTTTCATTGTAGCGAGATGCCATGACTTTTATATCAACCAATAACTCTTTCATTTTGTTTCTTGCCTCTTTGTATTGCTCAAAGAAAATCTCTATTTGCAACTTCTGATTCTCAATATTTTTATCAAGCTTATACCTTTACATTCTAAGATATTTTCTCTCAAGTCATTAAACTTTTCAAAATAAGAGAACTAGCTCTGATACCAATTGTTGGAATAATGGAAGGGTGTGTACTAAGAGGGGAGGGGTGAATCAATACCCTTAAACTTTTATCAATTAATATTTAGTCCTCATTACTTGCATAACCGACCATTGTATCTTTTCTACTTCATGCATGAAATATCATAGCATAAATGTAAATGCATGTAAACAAACATTGAAACATTAATGAAACTCATTTACACATGATACATGTATTTGATAACGCAGAAACCCTTGTTAGAAGGTAAAAAATGCGGTGGGGATGAAACCCACAAAGCTTCACTATCTGTAGAATAGAAGGTGCCTGTTAGGGCTACAAGTTTTGATCACTTCTAATGATCTTACCCTATTAAGAGTAACATGTTATACTTGTTAAGTCTACTCAGTTAGGAAATTTAAGCAACACAATGTATGTGTGCACTCAGTTAAGAGATTTACAAAAAGACTATTAAGTCTAGCTTGTGAAAGGATTGTACTGCATGCTACAATTGTTAGAGAGTAACAAAATATATGACCTGATTGCTGAAATCTTACATTGATGATTAAAGATCCATTAAGTACACAAAATTATATATCACCTATTGTGATGGATAATACCTTTGTTCTGCTTGGTAGACTTGAATGTAGTTCTTGATAACTAAATTCTTCTTTATCTATCCTTCTACATGAAAACCTCTTTCTAATCCATAGATGTCCTTGGTGGCTACAATCATCATGTTCTTGATTGATTAATACATCTATATATACAAGATTTTGACCTAATTAGGTTTCACACTTTTCTTGAAAAACTCTAAGATCAAAGGTTTAGAACTTGAACTTGATCTCCTAGTTTGCATGAATACAATTAGTTAACTAATTACATCCATCATTAATTCTTTTCTTCATCCATAAGAAATGGTTATCCAACTAAGCAAAAATCTATTTTAAAGACTAAAGTGCTTTAGCTGACGTGTAGTTGAGATTCTCTTTTTTCGGTGAAATGTTGTCTCTTAGTGTAGACTAATGCTCGGTGATGTGTCTATAGATTGGTGCTCGGTGATGTCTTTGTAGACTGGTGCTCAGTGATGTCTCTATAGATTGGTGCTCGGTGATGTCTCTGTAGACTAGTGCTCGGTTGATATACTGCTCGGTGTTCAAAACATTGTGCTGACCACTGCGCTCATTGAATTCTATCACTAGGGGAGTGCTATCGCTCGGTGGTGATGACCGACTGACCAAAACTGTCTGTTTGTTTACTAAGGACAACTTTTGATCCTTTAAGGATTATCAATCTCCCCCTTTGGCATTAGTATCAAAAAATGTTATGTATAGTATATACACCAAGTGTGTTACCTTTACAATGACTCCCCCTATGTGCATGCCTCGGTATGTAGATACAATGTATGTACATGTTTCCCCCTTTTTTGAAAGTAATGACAAAGATGTAAAACTTACAGCTTATCAAGTATGTGTGAATGATATTGTTGAATGGCTATCATCAGCTTGGCCCATTTCTCCTTTAAGTTCTCTAGGGTCATTTGCTCCAAAGAAATTTGAGCGTGCATGTCATATATTCTTTCTACGACTGACATCTCTGGGGTGGAAATTAGATTCTTTGTCGTAGTCATGTGTGTTATCAGCAATGTGAGATTCGGTAGTAATATGGCTTGTAGCTTGGTTACTTCATCTCTGAATTTGATTTTTGCCTTTTGTATTTCAAGTCTTAACCATTTAGATTCAACAAGCATTTCATAATGCAGTTGGAATGCATTTGGCTCGGTTGAAAGACTTTGTGCACTAGCTTTTAGATCTTCATTTAACTTAGCTATCTATTCACTTTTCTCAGTAGTGAAGTTTTCAATAGTGCACAACTTTTGAACTAAGTTAACTAATTCTGAAATAACAGGTTCTAATGTAGCTACTAGTTCACAAAGTTTCACCTTATTCTCTGCCACTTCTTGGCTGATTTTATTTGTGAGTTTGTAGTGATATTTTTCTTCTCCTCTTTCCTCAATGACCTTCTCGGCGTCAACATTTTGTTGTGTGCTTTCCTTGGTTAGAACTACAAGTTGATCAATTATGGGTGCATTTTGATCAATCTTGGCATCATGAACTACCTGCAATAGAATTTTCTTTATTGTTTCTAGGACTTTTGTATTTCTGCATTCCATTTTGAGCTTGTCCTATTGTGCTTTCCTTTTGCATAGCTCCCAATATCTTATCAATGACTCGGGATCAAGTGTTCTTGGATCACAGTTGGGTATGTCTATGATCTCATCTAGTGTGACAGGGGCTTTACTTTTCTTTCTCTTCTTCTTCTTCTAAATGTTGTTTGATGCAGGGGAATGAGGTACTATTGCAAGAGCCTTTTGTTTCTCAATTTTTTGTCATTGATTTATTTGGAGGTCTTGTGCCTTGGCTAGGTTGCTCAGTTTGTACATGTTGGTCAATTATAAATGTCTCTACTTCAACCTTTTCTTTCCTTGCAGCCTTGTCTTCCTTTCCACTGTCCTTGGTGGGTGCATCACTCAGTTTGTCCTCTCCAATGTTATCTGTCTTCTTCCCTTGTTCCTCACCTTTGTCCATCAGTATGTTTGATTCAGTGTCAGGTGGTTTCTGGTGTGATTCAGTCGTGATAATGATTTCTTGAATCAATAAAGGCATATTACCTGGTATTTGTGTCTATGCAACATCAATAGTGTCCTCTTCATTTGCTGGCTCAGTGGAAATATTGACATCTTCATCAACCTTGGCATTATTATCAGAATCACCATGAGTTATATCTTGTATAGTTATGTCTGGTGTTTCTCCTAATGATTGCAATATTTGAGGAATATCATCCATGGCCTTACTTGCCTCTGTGGTTAAGTCAATAGGATTGACATCTTCGGTGTCGTTGATGAGTATGTGTTCGGGGCTCAGTGTAGCTTCCTTCTCCTCTATGTGAGCTAGTACCTGCTTAGGTGGATTGAATATTTGAGTCCAAATATTTTGCTCTCTATGTCAATATCTTCAAGCTTGTTTTGTAATACCTTGTATGCTCTTTTTTTGTAGAAAATTTCTTGGTGTACTCCTTCATTGTTGCATCAATTTCTTCAACTGTGGAGTTGCTTTGAAGGTGTTGTGAATCGCTTTGCAGTGTAGTCACTCTGAATCACTTTTCTTTGCTCTACAATTTTCTCTTTAACGTTGGGTGAACTAATGAGTTCACATAACCCTTTTATAGAAAAAAAACCTAAATGATGCATTAAATGCTTCACCTACCACTCGGTTTACAAAACATAGATGCTCGGTTAACACACCAAAGTCTTCAGCTTGGTGAGTATACAATACTTGGTACAAATTGTCAACTCGGTTGTCTTCCACATGTTTATCGATGATGCTCGGTATATAGTGTCAACTCTGTTGTTTTTCACATGTACACGACATGCATTTTATGCTTTGTTCCTATTGACTGACTAGACTAGATTCACAAATCATAACATGAAATCCCATAGTGCATTTTCATTCATGCTAATTTGGCATATTCTCAATAAATATAGGAACTGATGTAAAATACAAATTTGTAGAGTGCAGTTCCATACTTACTTGTATTGCTTAGGTGGGGGTGGTGGAATAACCTGATACATTAGATGAGGTGTCACAACTGTAGTGCTTGGTCCAGCATTATCATTTTTTGAAGCTCTCCTCCACATTTGATTTCTCATTCTCATGATGTCTTCAATAGTATTTTCATTTTCAAAAGTGCTTGACTCTATCACTCGGTCTCTATAGTCCTTTCTTAAGTGATTGACCTTATGAGAGTGTAAGCATGTCATTCTAGGGTTAGTCTAGTTTAGGGTGGCTGCAAGAAGTTGAGTCCCACTTTTGGGCAAAAAGTGGAAGTGTTTTCCCTATTTTTCAAATTTTCTGTCAATTGATGTCAAATTTTGAGGGACTTAGAGATTGAATCTCAAAACAATCCACTACTAGAAAATGTAGTGCTCGGAGTCTAGCTTTCAAATATGTAATTTATTTGAACACCCACATGGTAGAAAATAAATTTTAATTGGCATGTTTAAAAACCCCTTTTTCAAAATACCTGTTTCAGGACCATACCCTACATGTGTACGACCACCCTATTTTGAATTAAATAAATGAATTTTTCTAAATCCTTCTGGGGGAAGGTACCTAACATATCAAAGATTGGTCAGAATATTTTTCCTTATTTTTTAATTAAATATTTTTTTAATTGGCTATAAAGTACATTTTGAAAACCTCTGGTGTACGACCAGCATAATTTGATGAAAATTTCATTTTTTTGGATTTTTTTTTTAATTTTCAATTAAATTCTATGTAGATTGGGCTCATATAATTCATTTTTTTAAAAACCTAAAATCAAAAAAGGTATTAAAAATATAGTAAACCTTATTATTTCAACTTTAGGTACCACTTTGACATACTAATTATTGTAAAAATACTAAAATTTGTCATATCAATATAAAATTTATATTTTTATAATCTTTACAATATGAACTAAAATGGGTTTTCATTTCATCTAAAAATGCATTTGGGAAGACCTCCAAAAAATCGTCACAAAGCACAAGTTTAATTTTTAAATGCCTTAGCCATATTTTGGCAAGGCCAAGCACAGATTTGGTGGGACCAAGCCTGTCCCAAACCAGAAACTAGGGTAGAGGTACAGTCCGCACTCTTGATTTTAAGAAACGGGCACCCATTATTTAAAATTCAAAAAATGGGTGCCCGTTTCATTTTGGACCGTTGAAACCGAAACGGGCACCCGTTTTATGGAACGAGCACCCGTTTCATAAATGGGCACCCATTTCATTTAAATGATGGGTGCCCATTTCTAAAAAATCTGTTGGAGACAAAAAAAATTGTTATGTGGGCCTGATCTCAATGATTGATGATTATTCAATCATTTGTATGACATATCTGTGTTGCAAAAAGAATATTATCAACCAACATTCTCTTTTCTTGTCTTATTCTGGATCTGACAAGGGATTAATTTGAATTCAAATTTTGGTGCAAACATGGGATCAAAGAAATGCAGAAAGAGGCAAAGAAAGGCTCTAACAATTGATGAGGTTGCAGCAAATAAATAGAAAGAGGCAAAACGACAACGAGAAAGAAGAGCAAGAATTCAAAACCTAGATAATTTTGGAGCATCAAGTTCACCAATCAGTTTAGAAGATGAGAACAATGAGGACACCATGATGGATGCAGAGGTTGAAGAAGAAAATGCAATAGGAGCAAATTCAGGTGCATCTTCTAATCAAGTGTTGGATACAGGTATGTCTTCACAGCCAAATAAAACTTATTATGATGAAGAACTTGATATTTTTGTATTAGCGGGTTACTCTTTAAATCAATTAGATTCTATTCCAAAAAATAGAGTAATAGATTATATTGCACATCAAACACCACAAATTATTAATGTTAATCATAATGATAAAGAAACTAAAAATCAAACACCAATTGAAAGTGAAATTCAAACCCCAATTGAAATTGACAATCAAACGACAATTGAAATCAACAATGTGGATGTAGACATAGAAACACCAATTGAGAAAGAAACCCCTTTGAATGATAATGAAATGATTAAACAATTTCAAATTAAAAGTGATGTGCTAGAAAATCTGCATGGTTTGGTTTCATGGAGACAGATTAGGACATACGTGAGTAAATTGTTTAGACAATTTTTTTATAATAAGAAATTTGGGTTTTAATGTCAATTAATGTTACAACTAATTAAAATGAGTAAAATGCGAAAAGTGATGAAGAGGTTAGGCATATTTGTGAAATCCAAAAAGAAGGATGAGTCTCTAAAACAAGTTGTAACAACAGTTGCTAGTGCCTTTGACACAATCGGAAAGAAAAGTCGTTCTAAAGATAGGAATGCGGAACGATGAGAAATAACATCAGCTCTAGTAAACAAAAATACTTCTGATAAAATAATGATGACAAACATAAGTGGATATCTTAATATTCATCATAAAACTTTAGCGAGAGATGTAAACAGAAGAGTTAACTTTGAAAGTGATCCAACAAACCATTTGTGGAGCTTTAGTGGAAGACTCCCAAGATCTGACATAAAACTTACTGGTGAAGTCAAAACTTTAATTGAAAATTTTTGGCACGATAATACAAGAGTATCACCTAATGCTAGAGATGTTTTTAAATTAAGAGACAGCTCAAAAATTTGTGATCCACATCCAAAAAATCTTTTGGATATGACTCAAACTAAATTGTATAAAAAATTTGTGGATGTTAAGGTGTTAACTATTTCTATTAGTCAAAAATCTTTTGAAAAATGTAAACCATGGTATGTAAGGATTAACAAGGAAAGAGTAACATGTTGTTGCAAAATTCACGTTCAATTTTGTTATCATTATGATGTTTTTCGATCTATACGTTCTACCATGCATACTAATGAAATATTGCAAGAATGTGGTATAAATATACCACCTCAAACTGTAAAAGAATTTATATCAGGTTTGTTTTGTAACCCACCTAATGAGCATTTTTTTCTTTTGAATGCATGTGTTTCTAGTGTATGTGATGTATGTGGCAATCTTGCATTTTTAGTTGTATGTTCGCATGAAAATCTTTCAATTGATTTTGGTCATCAATTAGTTGATGTAAAAAGACTTAAAACTATTGAGTATCAATTGAAGGATGGAAAGGTTGGAAAACGGTGTGAGCTAATTACTGAAAAAGTTAGTGTTCATGCATTTATGAACGAATTCAAGAATAAGGTTGTACCTAAATATGTGAAACACTCCCAAAATGCTAGA
>MU224185.1:660366-685281 GCA_018584345.1 Thuja plicata
TTTTGTGTGTGTGTGTGTGTGTGTGTGTGTGTGTGTGTGTGTGTGTGTGTGTGTGTGTGTGTGTGAGAGAGAGAGAGAGAGAGAGAGAGAGAGAGAGATTATTTATTTTCTAGACCTAAGGTTTGCAATTTTGTTTTCAGTTGTGTCTAGGTTTACATTTAAATTATTTTTTACCTACAATTTCTTGTTTTAGTTGTGATTAGGTTTAGGTTTAGGTTTAGGTTTTCTACCTAGGGTTTTAAGTTTTGAAATTCTTAAATTATTTTGTACAATAATTTACGAAGTAGAATAAAACTAAACATGTAATGTAATTTAATGTAATCCTATTAAAAAAACAAACTTCAAACATTAAACATAATACGTATTGAACATTAAATATTAAACTAGTTCAGAGAGAGAGAGAGAGAGAGAGAGAGAGAGAGAGAGATTTTATTGTTTATTTTCTAGACCTAGGTTTTACAAAAAAATTTCAGTTGTGTCTAGATTTACATTTGTGTTTTCTACCTAGGGTTTACAATCTTGTTTCAGTTGTGTTTAGGTTTTATTTTTCTACCTAGGGTTTCTTGTTTCAGTTGTGGTTAGGTTTAGGTTTAGGTTTTAGTTTTCTACCTAGGATTAAATCAGTTTTCAAATTTTTGTTCTCTTCTACAATAATTTACAATTTTAAATAAAACTAAACAAAAAAATTTATTTTAATCCTATTAAAAAAAACTTTAAACATTAAACAATAATCATAATATATTTTTTAACATTAAACTAATAAAAAAAAATAATAAATAACATTTTTAATGAAAAATAATAATAATAAACAATGATGTGTACCTAGACTCAGAAAAATGACAACAAGGGGGTCAACGGTAGCTCTCAAAATGGGCACTCGTCTACTGAAAAATGTGATTCCATTTTGCAAGTTGTGAAAATGACTTGCAAAATGGGTTAAAAGAAAAATTAAATACTTCTACAAAATGGGCACACATTTTTTAAAACACGGGTGCCCATTTTGGCCCGGGCGCCTGAACCAAAACGGGCGCCTATTTTATATTTACGGCTTGTGCACACGAAGAAAAACGGGAACCCGTTTCTTAAAACACGGGTGCCCATTTTGGTTTGCCAATTTTTTTTGGACACGGACTTCCACGGAATTGGCACCCAACTTTGTGCTTGCACCCTTTATAGATCTTCTTATCCATTTCCTCATATAGTTAGCATCTTTATGTCCATATCTACCACATCATGTGAAATTTAACCAAGTTTTGTAATCGCTATTACTGACTCTTCTCAATTGACATATCTTTTCTTATTCTTTAGGTTTCTAGACTTGCTTTATCCTTTTCCTGCATTCATGAAATGTGTGGCCATGCATGTTGCAAGTAGAACAATATTTTTCCATGTAAGATTTCTTCTTTGGTTTGTTCAGCCTAGATCTACATTCATGTTCTTTGTGTCCATACTTGTTACAGTTATAACAATTACCTATGAATGTAGAAGTAGTTTTAGGAATACCTTTTTCTTTTCTCTTGCAAACATTTGATGTGTGGCCTGGTTTTCCACAATGATTACATGAACACTTCTTTGGTCTTGTATTTTTGTATACATTCCTGTGATTAGCTCGGTATGATGATTCTCCATGCTTGGTATACCCTAAACTAGTATTGTTGTTGACTCTTCTTTGGCCATTCATAAATTCTTCCATTCTTTTTGTATTGTCTTCAGCTTTCTTGATCATATCATTATGTTGTTGTTGAATCTTTATTTCATGCTTTAGTTTCTCATTTTCTTCTTTTAGTTCACCAATAACTTCCAATTTTCCAGCAAGTTCCATGTTCACTCAATTGGCTTCATGACTCATAAGAACTATTTGATTAGTGATCTCAATGTGATGTTCAATGAGTCTATGTATCTCAGATTCTTTATCTTGCAATTTTTCAGTAATCTTTCTCCTGTCATCAATAGCGAAAGTTATTTCTTGTTCAGCTTGTCTTGCATTATTCATAACATCAATCATTCTTACCATTTGTGTCTCTTGACCAATATGCAGTACTTTCACTTTTTCAGTTAGGTGTTGATTGATTTCATTTAGATCTGCAACGGTTCCTTCAGATGTGTCAGATATATTACTAGATCCAGATGAATCAAATAGGTCAGGTATCTCTTCTTCATGATAGTCATTTTTATTGTAGCGAGATGCCATGACTTTTATTTCAACCAATAACTCTTAGATTTTCTTTCTTTCCTCTTTGTACTACTCAAAGAAAATCTGTATTTGTGACTTCTGATTCTCAATATTTTTATCAAGCTTATACCTTTCCATTGTAATATCTTTTCTCTCAAGTCATTAAACTTTTCAAAATAAGAGAACTAGCTCTGATACCAATTGTTGGAATAATGGAAGGGTGTGTACTGAGAGGGGAGGGGTGAATCAGAACCCTTAAAACTTTTATCAATTAATCTTTAGTCCTCATTACTTGCATAACTGACCATTGTAGATTTTCTACTTCATGCCTGCAATATCAAAGCATAAATGTAAATGCATGTAAACAAACATCGAAACATTAATGAAACTCATTTATTGATAATGCAGAAACCCTTGTTAGAAAGTAAAAACTGCGGTGGGGATGAAACCTACAAAACTTCACTATATGTAGAATAGAAGGTGCCTGTTAGGGCTACAAGTTGTGATCACTTATGATTATCTTACCCTGTTAGGAGTAACATGTTAGACTTGTTAAGTCTAATCAGTTAGGAGATTTTAGCAACACAATGTATGTGTGCACTCGGTTAAGAGATTTACAAAAAGATTGTTAAGTCCACCTTGTGAAAGGATTTTACTACTTGCACCAATTGTTAGAGAGTAACAAAATATATGATCTAATTGCTGCAATCTTACATTGTTGATTACAGATCCATTAAGTACACAAAATTATATATCACCTATTGTGATGGATAATACCTTTGTTCTGCTCGGTAGCCTTGAATGTAGTTCTTGATAACTAAATTCTTCTTTATCTGTCCTTTTGCATGAAAATATTTGTCTGATCCATAGATTTCCTTGGAGGCTACAATCATCATGCATGTTCTTGATTGATTAATACATCTATATATAAAATATTTTGACCTAATTAGGTTTCACACTTTTCTTGAAAAACTCTAAGATCAAAGGTTTACAAATTGACCTTGATCTCCTAGTTTGCATGAATACAATTAGTTAACTAATTACATCCATCATTAACACTTTTCTTGATCCACAAAAAATGGTTATCCAGCTAAGCAAAAATCTATTTTAAAGAATTTAAAGTGATTTAGCTGACGTGTAGTTGAGATCCTCTTTTTTTGGTGAAATGCTATCTCTCGGTGTAGACTAGTGCTCGGTGATGTCTCTGTAGACTGGTGCTCGATTGATATACTTCTCGGTGTTCAAAACATTTCGGTGACCACTACGCTTGGTGAATGCTTTCACTCAATGATTATTGTCGCTCGGTGATTGTGACTGACCGACCAAAACTGTCTATTTGTATACTAATGACAACTTCTGATCCTTTAAGGATTATTAGTGTTCTTGCACCATTTCCTGAAGGACAAAAACTTGTTGGTTTCTATAGGGTGTTCAAGAAAAATATCGGTTCAAATGGAAGTATTGAAAAGTATAAAGCAAGCTTGGTTTTGAATGGCTACTCCCAAGTTAAGGGTGTTTATTATGGTGAGTTATTTTCTCCTATTGCAAAAATGACATCCATTAGCTTTTAAATTTCTAGTGGTGTTTTTTATGATTTAGAGTTTGAGAAAATGGATGTGAAAATAGTATTCCTTCATGATGGTTTATAGGATGATAACATACCATTGTGTGATAAAAGCTAAAAGTAATTTTGTTTGTAAATTTAAGATATCCTTGTATAGTCTACAATTGAGTCCTAGGATGTGGTACCAAAAAATTGATACATATCTGTTGAGTTTCATATTTGAGCATTCTAAATTAGATCACTATGTTTAGTATAAGTCTAATGGTGATCATTTCTTATATATTATGTTGGATTATATGTTGATGATATGTTATTCATTGATAAAGGAAAAGGTATGATTTCAAAACTAAAGTCTCAACGTGTTGCTAAATTTTAAACACGAAAACTTTGGTACATTAAAATATATCCTTGGGATGTAAATAATTGGGAAAGATAAGATTTGACTAAGCCAGAGTAAGTATGTGAATTCATTTTTGCAGAGATTCACATTTTTGCAGAGGTTTAACATGTAATATTGTAGACAATATTTTGTTCCCTTTAAAGTTCAAAAAAATTGTTTGTTTTAGATTGTCCTAAATCTCCATCAAAGATGGAAGGCATGATAAGAATGTTTTACTAGAGTTTTTTTGGAAGTTTGATGTATTCTATTGTTTACACTAGGACAGACATTCCCCAAGCACTAGCAGTAATTTCCAGATATATTTTTAGCTTGTCTTTCATGCCAGGACCAAGAACATTGATATTTAAAATTGTTTTGTTAGAGATATGGTTAAGAATGGTAGCATGAAGATATATAAGGTAGAGACTTTGGTGAATGTTATAGATTATTAGACTAAGACTAAGAGCATAGAGAAATTGAGATGGTGTTTGGAGTCTATGGGCCTCTTGGCCCATAGTGATTGAATAATGATGTTGGAACCCATCTCATTGCTCTTGCAAGGTGTTCAAAAAGTGGAAGGTTTGATGGGAAATTTGGTGTCTCAATATTGAAATAATTAAAAGGTTCTTATGGATACATGAGTGATAGGGGTTTGTAGGCATCAACCCTAGCTTTGAGGTTGCAAGGCAATCCTCCTTACTATTCTTGGTACTATGATCGACTAGGGGTCTGGAGGGTTAGATTTCTAGTGAGGTTTTTGGGGGTAAAACCCCCAAAACAAAATTTCACTTATAATATATCATTGCAAATACTGACTATTTATCATTGGGTCATAAGTTTAATGAAATATATTCATTCCACCTTTATTGGGAGGTTTTATCCCATGATTTTGTAGTATGTACATTTCTACATTTATAGATTAGAGAATTTTTCTTGTGTTTCCCAATGCTTATCTTTCAATTTTGTTCCCTCTCCAGGGACCCTTGTACTATTTTGGTACCTAGAAATTGGGATATTTTCTATTGTGTACCTTCCTCTAGTTGTTCTCTTATTCTTCTATTTGCCATATCTTTAATATTTTATATTTGGGGACGATAAAAAGTGTTGGGGGCATTTAGGCACTCCTTCCATGTTGACCCAAATTTTTTATTTCCTTTGTATGTGTCATTCTTCAAATCTAAGACACTGTTGGTAATGATGACTCCCCTAAGAGCATGTATACTTTTATCTTATGGGTTCTAAAACCAATCCATCAATTCCCTTGGTCTATGTGCAGATGTTATGGAAATCATGTGTCAACCATCAATAATTGACATATCATGCCAACATTTTGAATGTTGAAATGCCACAAAGTCTCTTCTCTCCTTGGAATATCTTATGCTCCCCACTAAATAGAATAGTCCATTCCAGGGGGTTACTTTATCTGTGTTTGATTTGGCTTTTATCTAACAATCATATTGTCTCTACATCACAAGTTTTTCTCACAAAATTTTAAAATTTTCATCTGAATATTTGCCTTTGTAGGGACCGCCAATCCACTATCTCAGGGTCTACCTTTGTAGGGTTCAATCATCTCAATATTTCCCTATCGTATATCTATCTAGCTTACACTACACGTATTAATATGATCTAAAGTTTCCCTAACACATGCCTATATATAATTCACTAAGCATCTTGGTGCACCATCTAAATCCTCCCTATCACATGTGTATCTAGAGTTTTCTACACATGTTTCAGTACTATTAAAAATTTCCCTATCATATGATTATCTGACATAACATAACTTATCATCCATATCAGTGTACTAAATTGATGGCCTTGGTTCTACAAGTAGGTTTCATCATCTAGCACACTTGTCTCTAGCTTGTGTTTTATATGTAGCTCAACGACAATTCAAGGATTCCTAATTAGGAGCAACCCTGTGTGATAGAATCCCTACAAGTAAGTCAAGTAAGATCTTTTACTTTAGCTCACATCTCTCTGATATGATATGCTCACTAAAATGGGAGGAAAAATTAATGGAAGAAATTTCCACCATGATGTAAATCTCCATTTAGCATTACCCCTACCTTAGCTTTTTCCCCTACATCATTTGTGTGCACTGATTCATCATGCTTTTTCACCACCCACTTTGAATCCTGGCCACATGGCCTATTAGGTCGAAGATGTGTGCATGTCATGGAGACATTTGTATAGTATGCACTCATCTGTAAATTTGCATACATTCAGAGTGTCATTGAGGCATTACAAATTGCTACCATACAAAATGTAAAACCCGAATCTTCCACCCACCGATGCCTATTTTCAAATTTGATCAATTTTACCTCCATTTTTGGCATTCATTCAATCTTTTGTTCCTTCCATGCACTCCAAGGATTTCTTCCATTATTTTCTAAGAACTCTACCATTGAATATTTCTTTCAAGGATAGCTACTCATCACATTGTACATCTTGCAACTCTTTGGCATAGATCTCCATTGTTGATCAACCTTCACTCTATTGAGTTTGTGCTTAGTGTTCTTCAAGAGAGTTCGGTCTTCTCATTTATTTGTATCTTATTGAGCATATTGTATTATCTTTACCACATTATTACTATTAGTTATTTCATATTTTATTATCTTTAATTATCTTTCACCATTTTATCGTGTCTACTTGACTACTATGGAGGTGGAAACACCAAAGAAGAGACTTTATTGAGGCAAGTCTCCAAATGGCCGCAACATTTTCCTCTTCTCCATGTGTGCAAGTTCATAGAGAGGTGGGTGCAAACTATTAGCTTCATTAGATGCCAAATAGAATATTATCTCCTCTCTCCCCTTACTTTTTTCTAGCTTAATTGAACTCTTTTGTACTTTTTTATTTCACTCCAGTTTACTAGCATTGGCATACATTTATAATTTAGTTTCTTGCATTGTCCTTATTTTATGTTGTCCTCTATACTTTGTTTGTACATGATGTACACGCACTACATTGGTGTCTTGTACCCGCACTAGCTAGCTACAATATAACTAGAAAGACATTTGGTGCTCTACACAATCATATTAAACATGCATTCATATTTTTTTCTCAAGAGCAATCCAAAATCTTTTTTTTCTTATATTATGCAAGTCTTGTCAAATCCATCCATACCTTTATAGTTGTCTTCATGCATTTGATTCATACCATAAAAGAACATATCTCAATCTTTATTATCACATTGGATCACAAATTAGAGGCTCAAGACACTGATACACTCAAATACAAAATGAGGAAATGGCGTAAAAAAATTTGTATAATTATTCAAAGATGTGAAGATAATTTATACAAATGAATGCAATTCACATAATTGTATAATAGTTGTAACTATACTATTGTAAAATAATAATGTAATATCAGTATTAATATTATTTTTAATCCAACATTATCTATTTAAATATTTTATCATTTATCTATATATTTTTTATCTATCTATGTATTTATATATATCAAGGAAGTGGAAACACCAAAGAAAGGACTTGATTGAGAAAAGTCTCCTAACATCCCCAAATAATTTTCCTCTTGTATGTATGTGTAGTATTCAAAGGGTATTCAACCATGCAGAGGTTTGGTTATGCTTATTCATTAATTTTTTGACCATTTTCTATTCTTTATTCATGTGAGACAACATTGTTACATATAAAGATAGAGTGTCATGCTAGCATCTTTGATCAAGATGCCCATATTTGACCAAAAGACTATTTTTCATCTTAATTTTAATTTTTTTAGATATCACGTTTTATTTATTATTAGTTAGTAGATAATTCAATAATTTATTTCATTGAGTATTTTAACTAGATAAATATCTAAGTGTATGTGGTAAAATTAGCTTTCAAATGAATTGTAATTTGTGTTTCCTCCATTACATTTCCTTATTCACTATAGTATAGTTTTCAATTAAGGTGCAAGGTAGGTAACAATAATTTATAATTGAAAACAAATAAATAATAGATATTATCATCAAATGGTAATTTGGGATTCATATTCCATGTATCTTTCTCAAGGAGCTAAAATTTAAGGAATTAGCAACCAACTTTAGTTTTGATAGATAAATTTCAATCATGAGACCTCTTCCATTCTTTTAGAGAGAAATGAAAATAAATGAATGGCAAAATGATAAACAAGAGTACACTACAACAATGGAAAGGATCCTTATACAATTGAGAGATTTTATTAAGCAAAAACTAAATATTAATACCACTTTTGCTATGTGAATGAAGGTAAATGTTGTAGGTAGAAAAGTCAGTTTCCTTTCTCTTTCCACAACCATCCATTTTTTGTTGGCAAATCCAACATCCAAGGACCCAACATTAGGAGTTGAGTTATTAACATCCTTGATAAGCAAAGAACTATGTCTTCCATATCTAGATCATGTATCCTTAGTTCCATACCTATGGAATCATTTCTTTCAACACCACAAATGCTCCGCCCTTGAAAAGAGGGGGTCCAACAATATTTAGATATAGGGATAGGCATTCAATAGTTAATTTGGAACTCACTATCTCAAAAGTCATTCTCCATTCTAATTTTAAGCTTTCATGTAATTTTCTATTTTGAATATACACATACTCAAATACTTCTAATTCTACAAAACTTTAAATATCTCACATAATTTCCTATATTAAATGTGCACATGCTCAAACACATCTAATTCTACAAAATAGTGATGAGAGAAACATCTTTCCACCTAGATTATCCAATTTATATTTGAACTAACCATGAACAACTTGACCAATATCAAAACACCTACAATAGAGAAAAGGCAATCCTTTATAGTACAAAAGTTGAGCCCAACTATGATCACAATCATTAGAGCAATGGCTACTAAAAGAGTTTATGCATGAAGATATGGTGTGAAGAAACAAGTTATGGCTCAACAAGGGAGTCGTAGTCAATGAATTAGAAATGGGATTGAAAGTTGGGTGCCAAGTTATAAGCATAAGCATTTGAACCCCAACTCAAAAGATAATCACAGAGAATTATTTATAAGCATCTGCACACCAAATCAAAAGATAATCACATAGAATTATTTTATGATCTAGAACATAGTCAACAACATTAATGAAGTAATCATGAGTACAACGGTAAATTTAAAGATCACTCAAAATGTCTGATCCATTTAAGCAAATCGGGAAGACTTCACCACAAATGATAGAACTAGTCGATTAAACCATTTTTACCAAAAATGATTCTTTTTTGGTATCTTCACCCAATCCTAGAACAAGAGACATAGTGGCAAATTGGAGGGGTTTTATCAATCTATCACTGGCAGGCCTTCTTTGGATCCTCTGCGTTGGGTACTAAGGATAAGTACCAAATGCAAAATTATGCACTACCAAAATTATCAGGAACTAAACTATCCAAATACTAGAATCTCATTAGTGAGTTGATTCTACATCTAGCATTGATCAACTCAAATCTATTGCCCAGCCAGAAATTTTAAACCTATTTTGAGAATAATTTTTTATACATATAAATTAAATTCAGAATTTGCAAAACACTTAGCATAACATATTTTCTATACAAGCATAAAGAGAGTAATTATATGGTATAGAGATATATAAATGGGTAGCTATCATATTGAAATATTTTCAGAAAATAATTCCATAACAAAAATGTAGAATCCAAGACCCTGCGATTAGACTGTTCTACTCTGGCAACTCACGCCTGCTTCCTTTCTTCTCAGGATCTTCCCTTCACCAACAGCCAACCCCCGTGAGGTAGACTCTGAGCCTTAAGAATTGATCAGTCTTTCCAACTGAGTGATTGGTTATATAATGATCAATAACTGACTCCTGCCATTTGGCGACATGAGCTCTGTTTTGACCAGCGACAGGAAGTTAACACAAAAACACATAACAAACAAACACGAACACAAATATATCACAATTTGAACCTGATGCTCCTGCATCAAGTAAGCTAGTTTTCACAAGATCTGAAACAGCCATCAAAATAGGTGTTAAATATAAAAACCCGTGGACACAATTGTAGTTACAACTCCAAAATCAATGCAGATGCTAGGGATAATGCTAATTCCATCTCCAACTAAAGAGACCCTAGAAACACCAAAGGGTTGGAGGGAGTGTTAAGAAGATGGTATTTGAATTTAAGAAATACTGACAACCCAAACGTCATAAAGCATCATACCACTACTGATGTCAAGGTGGGGTCATCATAATAAGAAATTATACAAAATTTATACAAGGAACAAAGTTAGATCCCAACCAAAAAAATATACTCAGGGTCATAATAGTAAGCACAATCCTAAAACGAATGCAGATGCTAGGAATACTACTAGTGCCATCTCCAACTAAAGAGGCCCCACAAACACCAAAGGTTGGAGGGAGTGGCAGGAAGATGGCATTTGATTTTAGGGAATATTGACCCAACCCAAACTTCATAAAGCTAGCATCATCACGCCACTATGGATGTCAAGGGAGACCATCACAAAAAGTAATTCAATAAAACCCATACTAAGAACCAAGTTATGGTCCAATGAAAGAAAGACACTAACAACCACAATAGTAGCAACAACCCCAAATAAACACGAATGCTAGAGATACTGCAGTGCCATCTAAAGATACTTTACAAACACCAAAAGTTGGAGGAAATGGCAGGAAGATGACATTTGAATTTAGAACTAAGAAACAAAAGCAAATAAGAGTTAAAAGCGATATTTTTTTAAAATTGACTCAGATCTTTAGTAGCGGATCACCTTATCTCTCTCTTGAAAGGAAGATCTGGTAAGTTAGGACTAAATTACAATATTATACCTTTGTTAAAGGACTAAAAGTTAAAATATTAATGATTTAATTTCAATAAATAATAACAATATTGATTTATATAACTTAAAAATAATTGTTGAAAACCAACTTAATGGTTAATGGTAAATGGAACTGATAAGAATTGTGTCTGCACTAACAAAATTGTCAAGAACCTAAACTAAACAAATGCCAGGATCTAGTTATTCAGTATATCCTTACATCTACTGCTGTTGCAGGTCAGAAACTAAGTTACTACAATGTAAGGGCTACCTAAGAATCTATAATATGTCCTAGATCATGAATGGTCTAAGCAATTAAGAACATCCAAAGGAGCAAAGGAGACAAACCATCATTATAATTTTATAGCTTTAAGCCAAGATGGAATCAACAAATCTTACAAGTGTTACATTATGACTAAAATCTGGACACAATAAAATCAACTTTAGTAAACAGGTGAAATTTCTACATTTAGATTTGACTGTGTACATAGAAGGAAAAATATACACTACCAAATCCCTAAATATTCAAACTCAAATCTATTTATATTAATACTTCTATGCTTTCCTGACCCAAATCTATTACCCAACCGTGATCAACAAACCAGAGATTTTCAACCCACTTTGTTTATAAGTTTTTCCTCAGATAAATAAAGTTCAGAATTGCAACACACTGAGCACAACATATTTCATATACAATCAGAAAGAGATATATGGTATTGAGAAATACAAACTGGTAGCTCACACATTGAAAGATTTCAGAAAACAATTCTATTAAAAAGAAATGCAGAATCCAAAACCCTGCTATTCAATGATAACACTTCAAGAATAAACTTGGTCTCCAAGAATTACAAATATAAATTTAGGCACCCATTTGAATAAAAAATGGATTGCCTCTGTAATAATTTATACAGATTTATGAGAACAAAGCAGCAATGTGATGCATCGGCGGATGATGTACAATTTGGCTCGCGTCTCATTCATCTTGCGTATGCAACGCCTTGTAAAGCAAGCCGCCTCCTGCTGGTTATCATGGGATTTTGACGAACTTTTATAATAAAACGTGGGCTTTGGGAGTATCTGGTTGGAAGAAAAAGAAGAAGAATTGTTCATAACAGAGACTTGTAAGGGGCACATTTTGAAGGAAGCAGAAACAACAGGTGAAAGAAGCTGCACAACAAAATGAGTTGAATACATTTCTCCCTCAGAAACTCATATTTATGAGAATCTGTGAAGAGAAAATGAGGGTCCAACTAACCGGAAATGAACGAGATGATGAGCATGCAAACGTGGACGGCGGTGGAATTGCATGCAATCCTACGCAGGGAAGGAAAGCTTTGTAAATTGTTCGATCAGATTTTGACTTTGAGCTTTGCCGTGTAAAACGGCGGAGACATTGGCTGTGCTTCATTGGGACTCGGAAATTGGCAGGACCTGAAATTTGGATTCTCGAGATGCATCGCCCATGAATTTAGTCAATTATGTAGGTGGCCTCGGGACTGTTAAATACCAGCTGCTTTGCACGTATGTGGGTCAAAGCCATTTCCTTTTTCAAATGGAAGTTACGCCCCAAGATTTGAAAACTGGATATTCAGTTCCTAGTATATATCAATGTATGAGTTATGGTCAATGTATGAATGTATGAGTTATGGTCAATGGGCTCTTGGTCTGTTGGTGAAGTTGAATGGTTTTCAATGTTGGTGAATTTGAATGGTTTTTAATGAGCCTACCACGGATCAAGTCTTGCTGAGTGCAAGGCTCCGATATCATAAGGGATGAGAGGCGATTTTGGTGGTGTGGATACCCCTCAGTCCTTGGCTCTTAGGCGAAGAGGTTTCAGGCACGAGTGCGCCCGTATCGGGTGTAAGGAAAGCAATGGTGCGGAAACACTTTCCGAACGCCAAAAAAGTCAGGGAAATAAGCGATTGTAATTTAAACCACAAAGATATGCAAGTAAATTAAAACATGCAGAACACCATACACAGGATACACAGAGAAAACACCAGATATATAACGTAGGAAACCCTTTCGGGAAAAAACCCACCACTCAAAACCTCGAGCAAACTTTTGTATTACTGTAAACAATTTACATACAACGACTCTGGATTTCTCATAGGCTCATATTGTCTTTACAATCTACCTAACTTTCAACCACTACTTCTTCACGAATCTTGTAGCCACTTATGCACACTGCAATTCGTTGCAGAATTCGGTAAAGAAATGATTACCGGCGAAACGGTCTGCCAACCGTCTGTCACAACTAACCACCCACCCAACTGGTGATTTCTCCCTTCGGCACTTTTGCCTCCGTCGGGTCTTGTCGTTTCTCCCTTTGGTAGTTTTGCCTCCATCGGGTCTTGTTTCTCCCTTCGGCACTTTTGCCTCCGTCAAGTATTGATTTCTCCCTTCGGCACTTTTGTCATAATTGTCTCCGTTGTACGGTCTATCTCTGGCTACATCTCCTCACCGCACGATGAGATTGCCTCCACCGTATGGTGGTCTTGCTGTATAGTGAGACACATCCACCGATGGTGGACTCCCACTTTGTCGCATCTTAACAATCTCCCACTTGACGAAGTGCGGAGTACTCAATGAGGCTAACAGGTGTCAGGGGCACCAAGCCCCATGGAATTTGCGCACCATTTGAACTTAGTTGTGTCTGTTGGCTTTGTCAATGCATCTGCAAGATTTTCCAGAGTACCAACTTTTTCTAGATTCACCTTTCCGTCTTCAACCATGTCATGCACAAATGATATTGTACATCAATGTGTTTTGTCCTAGCATGGAATGTAGGATTCTTTGCCAAACATTGCACTCTGACTGTCACAAAAAATTATATTTTTTCCTGCATCGTAGTCGACATCAGAACACAAGCGCTTAAGCCAAACTGCTTCTTGACACGCATGAGTAGATGCCATATACTCTGCCTCAATCGTTGACAACGCAACCACGCTTTGTCGCTTGCTCATCCAACTAATAGCACCACCATTCACCATGAATACATATCCAATGGTGGATCTTCTTTTGTCAATGTCCCTAGCCCAATCAGCGTCCACATAACCTTGAATACTAACCGATTTATTTGATCCAAATGAGTTACCTTGATAACACAATGCGTATTGTGATGTACCCTTCAAATATCTCATAATTCTTTTCATAGCATCACAATGTGACTTGCTTGGATTTTCCATAAACCAACTCAATACTCCCACTGCTTGGGCAATGGCTGGTCTCATACTGACCATTGCGTACATGAGACTACCAAAAACACTTGCATAAGATGTTTGCTTCATGTCTTCAATCTCATCTGGAGATTTTGGACTGTCATCGATGGATAGCTTCATTCCATGTAACATTGGAACTACTTGCTTTCCACATTGTACCTGATGTGACGAGGGCTTCTTACCAGACTATCATAGCCACTGCTTCGGCCCAAAACTTCTGCTCCAGACCAGTACTACCTAACATGCTCCTTGCTCTCTCCATCAACGACTGATTCATCCTTTCTGCTACTCCATTCTATTGTGAAGTATAAGGAGTTGTCTTATGCCTCTTAATGCCATGATCTACACAGAATTTGTCAAAATCTGCATTACAAAACTTGCCACCGTTATCCGTCCTTAAGCATTTGATCTTTCTCCCAATCTGATTTTCAACAAGACTTTTAAATTCCTTAAACCGACTGAACACTTCTGATTTAATCTTCAAAAAAAAATGAATGTTCATCTTGAATAATCATCAATAAATGATACATAATATCTTGACTTAGACAAAGAAAGAACATCCATAGGACCAAATACATCAGAGTGAATATAATCCAACAAACCAGAAGATTTTTTAGAACTAGAATAAAACTGAACACGGTTTTGCTTTCCATAGATGCAATGTTCGAAGAAATCAAATTCAAAGTTACAGTCAACCAAACCCTCAACCAGGTTTTTAAACCTTTCTCGCCAATATGGCCAAGCCTATGATGCTAGAGCATTGTTTTCTCTGGAGGAAGTTTAACCATCACATTTACACCACGTGTTGCCATATTAATTTTATCAGACTTTACAAAGACACTATTACAGCATACAAGTTTGGCATCTAACTTATATAGTGTTCCAATGTGTTCACCCTTAGCTAAAACAATAGAACCTATAGTCATCTTGCAGCCATCATGGACAAATGATACCTGGACTCTGACATCACTCAACTTACTGACAGAAAGTAGGTTTCGCACCAGACCAGGTATATGGAGTACTCCATCAATTCCCTTTACTCTATCCTCGGGGAGCTGGATTCTGACTCGTCCTCTTCCAACGATCTCCAGTGAGGAATCACTCGCTAGGAACACCTTCCCTCCATTGTACGGTTCATATTTTGAGAACCACTCTTTATGAGACATCATGTGGAATGATGCTCCCGAGTCCACCAGCCATACTTCGTCTGATGCAGGTACTGCCAAGCCTACTACAAAGGCATTGGTGTTACTTTGAGAAGATTCTGTGTCGGAAGTGTAATTCTTCTTTTTCTTTTTCTCCTCTTTGCAATCCCTTCGGATATGACCTTTCTGCCCACAGTTCCAACACTTCGCCTTGTACTTCTTTTGAGGAGTTGCGGATTGCTCTTGAGACTTTGACTTCGTGTCCTTTTTCTTACCATGATCCTTAGATCTGCCTCGTACAATGAGAGCTTCTTTGGCCACCTCAGAGGACTTCCTTCACATCTCCTCCGACAGAAGTGAAGCAACTACCTCCTCCATTTTAAGCTTGGTAGTCATACTTCCGATGGCCATTACCAAGTGATCCCACGAATCTGGCAGCGAGCACATCAGTAACATGCAACACTCTTCTTCAGTAACGGACACGCCAACAGATGTCAACTGTGTGATCACCATATTGAATAAGTTTAGATGATAGGCCACAGTCGTTCCTCCATCCATCTTCAAAGAATATAATTTCTTTCTAAGGAAAAGTTTGTTTACCAAGGACTTTCCTTGATAAATGTCTCCCAACTTCTTCCGCAACGTATGTGCATATTTCTCATCATGGACATTCAATAAAACCGAATCTATAAGACTCAGCCTTATCAGCCCTCTGGCCTTCCAATCCACTAGATCCCAATCTTCCTGCTTCATACCTGTAGACTTGGTTCCAGACACAACGTACCATAGGTCTCAATCTACTAGAAAATCTTCAACTTTAAGTTTCCATAACTCAAAGTTGGTGCCATTGAACTTTTCAATGTCCACTCTTCCTGACGTACCAGCCATCTCTGCTTACAGACAAAAATTTTGCAAACTCCCACTGAAACCAAAATTGACACAAAAAAACAAACCCCACCCAACAAGGATAACAACAACTGGCCAGGCTCTGATACCACTTGTAAGGAAAGAAACGGCGCAAAAATGCTTTCCGAACGCCAAAAAAGTCAGGGAAATAAGCGAATGTAATTTAAACCACACAGATATGCAAGTAAATTAAAACATGCAGAACACCATACACAAGATACACAGAGAAAACACCAGATATAACATGGGAAACCCTTTTGGGAAAAAATTCACCACTCAAAACCCTGAGCAAACTTTTGTATTACTGTAAACAATTTACATACAACAACTCTAGATTTCTCACAGGCTTAGATTGTCTTTACAATCTACCTAATTTTCAACCACTACTTCTTCATGAATCTTGTAGCCACTTATGCACACTGAAATTCGTTGCCAAATTTGGTAAAGAAATGGTTACCGTCGAAATAGTCTGCCAACCGTCTATCACAACCAACCACCCGCCCAACTAGTGATTTCTCCCTTCGGCACTTTTGCCTCCGTCGGGTCTTTTCGTTTCTCCCTTCGGTAGTTTTTCCTCCGTCGGGTCTTGTTTCTCCCTTCGGCACTTTTTCCTCCGTCGGCTCTTGATTTCTCCCTTCGGCACTTTTTCTGTAATTGTCTCCATCGTATGGTTTATCTCTGGTTGCATCTCCTCACTGCACGGTGAGATTGCCTCAACCGTACGGTGGTCTTGTCATACAGTGAGACACATCCTCCGACGGTGAACTCCCACTTCGTCGCATCTTAACATCGGGTTGCTAAAATGTCTCTGTGGTGGGTCTTCATTGGTTGGTTGCTCACAGGGTTCGTGCCTCTGCTGGGCAGCCTCGCAAGTCTAAACCCTCCATAAAATAATGTATGAGTTATGGTGAATGAAGGCAATTTGTGCATCAAAACAGCTTAGTGCATGAGAATAAAGTTATTTGAATTAAGTTTTATATGCTATGTTTTAATAGGTTGAATTTATATATTAATTTATAATATTATATTCTTTTATATAAATGGAAGTTGCCTCAAGATTAGTACTAAATAATAAAGTTTGTTTAAGAGTGTGCTTCACCATGGTAACATAAATTCATGTATTTTTTAGATGATAGGCTATTAGTTTGAACTTTTCATCCCGGTAAATTATCTCACGTGGCTGGAAAGTTGTCAAATTCTGACAGATGGAATGTGATAAGTTGTCAGAGCCGGGAGATCGGAGGGATTATGTGTTTGTGTTACTGGAATGTTGCTTGTCGCTTGAATATTGTCTCATGTTGCCAGGAATTTTCCATTCACGCTTGGAGGTTGAGCTTTGGTGGAGTCAGAATTGATGTGCAATTTAATTATCTATGTGGTAGGTAAGAGGTAATTAAGAGCCTCGTACGATGAATTGCAGAGGTTTTCTTAGTGACGGATGAACAAGGTAGATAGGGCAAAGTTGGAAATGATGTGAGCTTTAATTGAGCTTTGATTGTGTCATTGAGTCATTTGGTTTAGGTGTGGTATTAATTGGTATTATTTTGCAATTATGTTGTCGCTTTTATTTGCGAGAATTCTCGCTTCAGAGTTGCTTAATTAGTGGTGGACCACTTCCTTTGGGGAATTGCTGGTAAACTATGTATTTTTCATGTTATTAGTTATGGATTGTTGGTTGAACGCTAAAAGGAATGATTTTGTCACTTTCTTTGTTCTCGTTTCCTTTTTGTGTTTTCTTATGTTTGTATTTTTTTGGTAGGTGAAAGTAAAATTGTATGGAACATGTGGATGTGCATTGTGGTGCAGGACATTGCTTTGGTTTGGTTTCCAATTGTATTGGGTTTTTATTGATGTTTATTTTCATGCAGAGAAAGAATATGTATGCAAATGTGTTGACTCTTTAAAGGGGTCGGGGAGCTAGGGACATCCAGACTAGAATGGATAATTAGTTTATTCTTGAATTTTTGGGTCATGTGTACTCTTTCTGTGCATGAAAACTGGTCGAAATCATCGACTTGAATTGGACGGTGTCAATTTATGGAGAGCGCGTGGTTTTGTGTTGGGTGAAGTTAGTGTGAAGAGTAATATTGGGTAAGATATTTATTGAGTTGTGTTTTTTTGTGAGTTACAATGATTCAAGTGTTTAAGTAATCACTGACTGCAGTATGTTTGTGTAGGAGTGTTTCCTTTATGGGTATTGTGTGGCCTGAGTGATTATTTTGGATAGCGACATTAGTTGTGGGGGTGTATGCATGGAAATAGTATGTATGTAAATGTTGTAGTCTTTCGATAATCTATTGTGAAGGTGTTTACAGGTTCAAACTTGGTGTTTGTATTTAGAGTGTGTTCTAACATTTTATGGGTATTCGCGTCATTGTTGTTTTGTCTAAATTCTTGTGTGTTTTGGTGTGATTTTTTTCTTTTTATGTAGGTGTGTTGTTTAAAAGTAGGTGTGTTGGTGTGGAGAGCACACAGTTTTATTTTGGGTGAAGTTAGTGCTAAGAATAATATTGGGTACCCTATTTATTGAGTTGTGTTTTTTTGTGAGTTATGATGGTTTGTGTGTTTAAGTAATCGGCGACTAAAGTATGTTAGTGTAGGAGTGTTTATTTTGTGGTTATTGTGTGGCCTGAGCAATTATTTTGGATAGCCACATTGACTTTGGGGATGTATGCATGGAAATTAGAGTATGTATGTAAATGTTGTGGTCTTTCGATAATCTATTGCGAAGGCATTTACAGGTTCAAACTTGGTGTTTGTATTTAATGTGTGTTATAACATTTTATGGGTATTCGGTTCATTGGTGCTTTGTCTAAATTCTTGTATATTTTGGTGTGGTTTTATGCTCTTTATGTAGCTGTGTTGTTTCAAAGTAAATTTGGTTAGCAAAGTTTGAGAATTTAAGTTTATCTATGGGTAAGTGCACAAGGATGGGGGACCAAAAAGAGGGTATAAGATCCCACTTTTTTCTGAAATCAGCAAACTTTGAACTTCAGCAAGAAGTTGAGGATAGTTACACTCAAAATTTTTAATTGTGACAAAAATAAGAGTTGTTCTACTCCAAATCTAGTTTCTAACCTACTAATTTATTTTAGAAATTGTGGAGATTAAGGCCATCAAAAAGGGGGAGCACAAACAGTGGTCCTATTTTTTTGTGAAAAAACATAACATAGCATCTAGTGTGCTCCCCCTAAAATGTTAACTTTAAAATAAAATAAAAAATTAATCGCCCTAGTGAGAAATTAGCTAACATCACCTCGTTTATCCCAGATTTTTCTACTAATTTTTTATGAAAGTATTATTTTTTGTCATTTTTCGAAGTGGACACATCCCAAAAACGTGAAATTTATGTGTGCTCCCCCTAGAAATCATTGAAAACTAATTGAAAATCAAAACTTTTTTTTTTTAAAGTGTGTAGAATGGAGTCTAGTTTCTGAAAATGTAATTTGTTTCAAAATTTGATGAACAAGCCAAAATCTAAACCCAAATGAATACACGTTGGTTTTTGACAAAAATCGGACATACTTAGAAAAGAAATTAGAGATGAAAAAATTAACATAATGAGAATTCAAAATAAATTGCATGATTACATAGCTATCAAAAAGATCTACAATATCATGCTGTCTGATTTTATCATTATTCAACCACGTGCAAACCTGACGGGAGCACACAAGAAAAAAATGTTATTTTTTCTAGGTTTGCTGGAAACACATCTCAAACCTATTTGAAACCTCCAAGCCATTGGTTTGGAACTCCAAGGAAAATCCAAGCCTTAGGCTTGTTAAACTTCAATGTCCTCAAAAGTGTGCACGCACTATAGGGTGTGCGCGCTATGCAAATTTATGGTTTACATAGCGTGTACGTGCAATGTAAACCATAAACACTCCCTAAGGGAGGGACATACAAAGAGTGAGAAGGTGGGGGAGGGAAATGGAAAGAAAGAGAGTAAGAGAGAGAATGATAGGAGGAGAGAGGAAGAGAAGGTGAGAGAGAGGGAGAGAGATAGGTGAGAATGAGGAGAGAGATTAGATGGTGTGTGGTTTGGAAATACAATAATGGGAAAGAAAGATACTGAGAGGGGGGATGAATCAGATCTTCAAAATTAAACACTTAAAACAAACTGATCCACATTCATACATATATGAATCTAATGTAATATTAGATAGCATCCACACAATGAAATAAATAACTCATAACACAAGAACTTGGTAACCCAGAAACCCAAATAGGTAAAACTGGGGTGGGGATGACACCCACAAAATTCTCCACTACTACAGTAATAAAGTGTGCCTATTAAGGATACAAAAGTTGATTACAAAATGCAATCTACCCTGTTAAAGGTCTGCCCAATTAAGAGCTAAAGATCATTACAATCTACCTTGTGAAAGGATTTCAACTTACAATAAAGTAAGCACTCTGTTAGGAGATTTAGAAAGGTCTACTAGAACCACTCTATTAAGAGATTTTCACCTGATATAATGATTTGAATGTCTCAAGTATTGATCCTTCGTTATGCACTCAAATGATGATGATGATGGATCTCTTCTTTCCAGTACCTTCTATGATCTCACAATCTGATATAACTTTACTATGTTGTTCACTGTGTCGTCGCTATGCTTGATCTTTTCTTCTTAACAAAATAACCCTCTATGCATTTCACTTCAAAATGCAGTCACCACACACTTCATCTACTCTCTTCTTGCACACAAAAAATAGGGTTTAGAAGCAATCTAATATATCTGTTCAATTCTGATAGTGAGATCTAGATCAACGATCAAGATCTAATACCCATACCTTGATGGTATTACAACTAATGTTTACAATAGATTATGCATAGGATAAAAAAATTAAATGCATAACTAACTCCATAGAAGAATATTAAATGCATACATAAGTCGGCCCAAAAAGCTTATAGAAGTCGGCCCGATCACTTATCCTCAAAGTTTGAATCATTCCAGACATGTATACAAAAACTGTTCTACTCAGCACTTGACTTCTCTGTCGCTCGGCACTTAACATCTCTGTATCCTACTCGGCTCGGCAATGTAACTAGGCAAACTGATACTACTAGGCAATGTTTCTCAACCTTGCATAGTTTTAGCTCGGCCATAGTGATAGCCAACTAAAACTACCTAAGTGAATGACTAAGTGTTTGTCACTAATCATCAACAAAAATTAGAGATTAACAATCTCCCCCTTTTATATTAGTGGCAAAAACACACTTATCATTACTTCCATTTCATTCCATCAAAATGTTGCCTAATTATACTAAGTACTCCCCCTAGGAATATACTCAGAATTATTCATACAAAAAGTTTACATGCCTTCAAAAAAATATATACAAGTGTACCTATTCTGTACTGATGTATCATATTGTATCTTTTCCAACTTCATTACCAATTTCCCCCTTGTTTTTGTCACTAATTGCTGGTGGGGTTAAGTTGTACTTATCCAAAAATTGTTTATGAAGCTGCAGGGTGGATTCAAATGTAGTATCCCAGCTTTCCTTAGCAATCTTCATAACTTCCAATTTTATTTCTAGCTCGGCAGCTAGACTCACTAAACTTTCTGCAGTTGATAGATTTACATTGCTCTGTGATAACTCCTTTGCAATTGAAAGTTCCTTCTGTATTACCTCCAAGTGAGGAAACAGGCTTGTCTGAATAGTTATCAATTTGGCCCTAATTTGACCATCTTCAGCCATAAGCTTGGCTATTCTCCGTTGTGAATTAATCAACTTAATAAGATGTAAAGAACTAGAAGTAGTATCCTTACCCAAAGTAGTGCCAGTTGATCTCAAATCTAACTGTAGCTTCTCAACAAGCTATAGATTACCCTTTGTGAAAAATTCAACATCACATAATTTCTTGTACAAAGAATAAACATTGGCTGTAACTTTCTCTAAAGTCTCTACAAGAATAGAAAGTTCAACCTGTTTTGTTGCAATCTCTTCTAAGATTTTCTCCAGAACTTTGCTCTCAAATCTTCTCCTGGACCATCGTAGAAGTTTTTCGTTGTTGTCTATGTCATCATCAGTTACCTTTTGTACAATGTTGACTAGCTAATCAATAATTGGAGCTTGAGGAATTTCATCCTCTAAGTCAAAATCCTTTGCAAATATATCCTTGATGTCATGCAACACCTGCTTTTGCTTCTATTCTATCTTCATCTCTTCCTATCTCTTCTTTCTCTTAAGCAATTCTTGAAGATTCCCTATTTTTTCAAAGGATAATTCATTGGGATCCCATTGTGGAATCACAATGACTTCATCTAATGTTACATCTAGAATTTGAGACTTCTTCTTTAGAAATTTCTTTCTCTTCAACTCTGGTGAACTTATGCTCGGTAGCATAATACCTTTTCCTGTGACAGTGTCAATGTCCATTGCCTCTTTTAATTTTGTCAATGTTGTCTGTGGATTGGGCATACCACCAGTTTTAGGACCCGTGGGAGTGGATGATGCAGAGTGTGGTAGATCAACCAACACTCTCATTGCCTCTTCTTCCTTAGGCTTATCAACAGTATCTGTTATCACTACTCCACTATCTAAAACTATTTTCACAACCTCTAAAATAGGTGGATTCAATGAAGTTACCTCTTCTGCATTTCTTTGTTGTTTCTCTTCACCTTTCTGATCATTAACAACTTTAATTATCTCATCAGATGCTATGGTCTTTCCTTCTTCAGTATCAGTTGCCTTAATAGGTGAATCAATGTTTGTACCACTCGGCATGTCTTGTTCCTCGACATTCAAATTGCTTGAATCATCAACTATGAAATCCATCAGACTGTCTGCAGTCAGATCAACGGAATTAGTTGAGTATAATGCATCTTTGGTCTTGTCCTGTTCTATAGCAATTTGACCTTGAGTCATCTATGGCTCAGGGGTAGTTTCCACTTCTTTTGTCTTTTGCTCGGATGTTCCCTCACTAGATTTCTTATCTTTTGGAACTATCAGTCCAAAAATTTCCTTCCAAATTCTTGTACTCTATTGTACTACACCTTCAATATCATTTTTCAGAACAACATAACCTCTGAGTTTAGGAATAAACCTATTCTTGTGTTCCTCAATGAATTTGGATTTTTGTTTTGAAGTTAATTCAGGTATTACTTTGGCTAAAGTTCCTTCCCTGATCTGTCTCTCTGTGGTAAGTGCAAATCCCCATTTGCTTGACAGAAAATCATATAGTTTATTTGGCACATGATTTTCTATCTCTATAGGAGTTAACTTGAAAGTACTCATCATATCCAAAAGTGCTTCCTGAACTTTGTGCATGTCCACATTATTCAGTTTCTCATACTTAATGAACTTGAAAGTTGCTAACCCTACTGAATTTCTCAAAGTGTCACATACCTCATCAATACTAGCTGGTTTCTTGAATTGTGCTTTAGGTATATTGTTGGGTTCATCAATTTCAGTATTTTCATCATCACTATATGTCCCCAAGTCTAGTTTCCTTCTAGGTCTCTTTGTTGGCTTACTCGGCTCAGCCTTAGGAGCAATTTTAGCTTCCTTTCCAGAACTGCTTTCTCCAACCTTCTTCTTTTCATACACTTTTGTTTGTACTTCTGTTGGAGAAGTAACAGTAGATGCTCTAGTCCTCGGACGATTAGCTGCAGGAGGTGTAACCTTAGGTTTAGCTTTGCTCGGCTTGGTTATAATGACAATTGATGGCCTTTTACCCTTAGCTTTCTTAGTGATCTCTTCTGATGCACTCATTTCCTCTTCTATAGATATATCCTCACCTTGTCCTATGGTCGGACCTAAAGGTGCATCCTCAGGTTCTTCATCACTACGTAAACCAACCATTTTCTTTAGGTTTTTCACAATTTTCTTTCTTTTCCTCTCCATAATTCCCTCATTCAAGCTTCTAGAAATTTTAGCTTTAGCTTCATCAAAATTTCCAAACCTCTTTTCTATAGTATCAATTGCCTCGGCTAGGAGTGCAATGATGGCAGCTGGTGCTTCATCAATGTTAATTTCATATGGAAATGGTTCTAATCATGTTATCCTGGGTGTCACAGCCTGGATATATGTGTTATCCGTATCAACTAGAAAACAGATTTCTTCATAGTGCTTCTCCACTAGTGATCTAGGAATCCTAGTTCTTAATCTCATTTTCTTCTTGAATTCTACAAAATATCTCCCCATAATGCTATTAAAATTACTTCCTAGTTTCTCAATACATTCACTAATCTGAACTGTAATGGGTCTATCCTTTTTCCAAACAATATTTCCCAATGTAGGAAATGTATCCTAGATGTAGAAAAATATACAGACTAGTAAGGAACCAAACTTACATGATGAGCTTTTATCCTTTCTGATTGATGCTAGGTTCTCGACCAATTGTGTCTGTTGTAGCTCGACAAGATCATATGTATGATTCTTCTTAACAATTTTCTATGCTTTATCAATGGCTGTACAAGGAACACTATCCAATCTACTCGACTGATAGAACTTATGTGCTATTACTCTTACTCCAAAATCAAGTTCTAGGTTCTTAATTATAGAGATAGTCATACCTCTGTTGTTCCATATGGCTTCAGTGTTCAGTGTAATTTCTTCTTTGCTGTTATCCCTCATTGTCCATTTTCTGTTCACTACAGGATATCTAGTCACTTGATGAATCATGTTTTTAGTAATCTTGACTGGTCCATTATCCAACCACATACACATATCATGAACTCAGCTAAGGATAACCTTAATCCATTCATCTTTGAAACCTTGTGGAAAATCTAGGGCACAAGT
>MU224185.1:730370-741533 GCA_018584345.1 Thuja plicata
TAAATGAATTAAATAAGTTTATTTCATTTATTAATATTCCCTCAAACCCCAACCTAACCTATCTCAACCACTTCTACCCTGGGTTCTAACCCTTCTTAACCCATTCACCCATGCTAATCTAATCCTAATCCTAAATTCTACTCTAACCCACCTCCTAATGTTGTCACATTCCATTAAGAAATACTTAGCAACTCAACCCACTTGAGAAAGTCCACTTTCTCAAGCTTGACCTCCTTAAGGTCCACTTTCTCAAACCATCCTCTTACATCCTCCCTTGCCTCTTTAAGGCTTTCATTAATTTTTTATTAATGAAGATGCCTTAAGCCTATGTCTCTCCCATGCCTAATTAATGCCTTGGGCATTAATGGCTCTTACATCTTCATTTATGGGTCTTCTAATTCATAATTGAACCTTGTCCCCCCCTCTCTCTCTCCCATTCTTCTATAAATAGAAGCCTATTTTTAGAGCAAATAAGCCTTCACATAAGATCAAAATTACATTGTTATGCTGTTGGATTACTCTTAGAATCATATTCCACTCTTTATTCCATGCTTTTTCATTGTTTTAGTTTCACCTTTTAGAGCTAGAAATACATGCTTATTCATCTTTTTAGCTTAAATTTGAATTAAATCCTTCATGCTAGGTTGTATTCATCACTGATTTATAGCATATTCTGAGGGCTAATATGTTGTTAATCACACTCCTCCTATTTAGCAGGCAATAGGTCAGTCTTAGTGGGTTTTACATGCTTTTCTAACCCTTTTGGACTAATATAATGACTTATTGAGTGTTTGTGTTGTTCTCAACAGGTTCCCAAATACACACGCACAATCATTTTCAATGAGTTATTGAATTTTTTAATGCAAGGCTTGATATTCATTAGTAGATTGATCATGATATCGGTGATTCATATAGAAAGGAAGATTAATAATATTTTGACTATGTTTCTATATTTGTTTAGGCCTAATAATCACCTTAGCATGAAGAAGGTTAGGCAAAATGACTTCTTGATTAAAGGTAGATATAAAAGAAGTGTTAGATGATAAAGGAGAAGATGTGGACAAAGGAGGAGACTCGAAACCAAATACTTCAATAGGTTTCTCACTTTTATCAATGCTTTGTTTCGCACATCCTAGACCATATTTGGGATTGTGATTCACGATAGTGTTAACATTGAGAGTAACTGCTTGTGATTTCTTGTAAGGATTAAATTCTAATCCATAAGAATGGTCATTCCCCTCATTTCCTAAGGGCACTTGAATTCCTTGTTCATGTTTTACACATCCATTCCCATATGATTCCATGTTTCACTATTCAATTATAACCAGGACCATAATGAGAAGCCATATTAGAAAGAGTCAATGGAGCATTGTAAGACACTATGTCATAACAATCAGGTTTGATAGTTTCTAAATATTTGTTAGGAGTAGAAGAAGCAAAAAAATTGTTTACTAAGCTCACTAGAAAGAGGAGTTATTGTTTTCGATTCTTTGTTAGGTTTAGATTGTTCAACTTCAAATATTGGGGCTTTGTATTCTCCAACATAATTTGGTGTGAAATCTAAATATCCCCAAACATCATCCAAAAGGAAACTAGAAGAAGAAAGATCATTTGATTCGAGATCTTGTTTTTCTTAAATAGACACATGTTCAGTATGAAAACAACTATTGGGTCGATCATCTACAAGAATTGTATGCATCATATTGTTGTAGATAAACTTGACTTTTCAATGTAGAGTTGAAGGAACAACATGCATAGCATGTAACCAAGGCTTCCCTAAGAGAAGATCATAATTAAGGGGGTCAATAATCACATGAATAGGAGTATCTACAATAAAATCACCTACCTTAATAGGTAAGGTGATAATTCCCAATGCTTTCTTAGCAATATTGTCAAAGCCAAGAATAGGAATGTTATCAGGTTTAATAGAACTGAAACATCAGCTTTGATCTCTTTCATCATTTCCATACTACAAACATTAAGTTCTAAGCCATTATCAATTAAAGTCCTACAAATGAGATTGCCATCGATAAGGAAAGATATCATAAGGGCATCATGTTTATCTTGAACTTATTTAGGAGGTAAATCATCTTGAGTAAACACAATTTGAGATGGGCTAGGAGTAGCATGCATGCATTATGAAAAGGAATTTATAATGTCTTGATTAGGTGGAGGAGTTGGAGCACTAGTTAAATATTTTTTCAAGGCTTTATGGGGTGATTCCACAAAACTGTGTCCCACTTTTTGGCCAACTTTGACACTAAAACAAACATTTTGAAAAAAAAACTTCACTTTCAGACACCTATTTCTATAAAACCATTTAGAATTTGAAGATGACGTAAACTAGCAACTTTTAGAATTTTGTTTCTAGTTTCTAAATATATTTTTTAATTTTTTTTTGGAATTGGTTTGTGTATAGTCAAAAAATGGAAGCACTTCCATTGTAGACTGGTTTATCCTTCCAATTAAGTGGTTTAGAGTCATTTCAAGCGCCCTGGATGGGTCTCTGACTTGGATCTAGCTTTCCCCCTTGTTCTACCTCATTTCCCACTTTTCTCTGGCCTATTTCTGGCACCCTAAACTGCAAACTGAGAATTTTGACCTCAGGGTCAAAATCAACCTTTCTGGGTCAAGGTCGACCTTGACCCTAATGTAGGTCAAAATTGACCTCAATTTGGACCCAAGGTCTAGATTTCATGATTCTGGGGTTTTAGGATGTTGGGCTCCGGAAAGGTTTAATTCTCGCTTCCAGGTCAACTGTTTCAGTCTTCGAAGAAATGAATATTGAAATTATATTTAATATAGGTCCACTTGTAGGGATATAGGTCTAATTAAAATTTAAATCTCCTATGTAGGCATCTCTAGAAGATTGTGCCCTAGATTCATATATAAGGAAGCCTTCTCCTCTCATTTTCTCTAAGACACAAGAAGAAATTTCATCCATAAACACTCTATGTATGATCTATTGAAGCAAGCATCTACACTCAAGAATTCAAGCATTCAAAGACATTCAAGCATTCAATTCATCAAGGAGATCCATTGGTAGCCATTGAAGTATTCAAGCTCTATGGAGCCCTCTTGTTGAATATTTATCCTTCCACATTCCTCCAAGCCTCTTCCTATTCCAAGATCCATTCAAGATTGGTGTTGAAGATCTACAATCAATTGATTTCAGAAATCCTACATCCAAAATTCTACATCCTACATCCATTTGGTGCATATATACTTGTGGATCCATGGATTTGAATCTTCCACAAGGGTTTCTATACAAGCAAGGTGAATTTGTTCATTTACTTTGTTTACTTGTGCAATTTCAATTATACTTTGAAGTTAATTCCAAAACCAGAGTTTGACCAAGGAAAACCCCTCCCCCTCCCCAACAAACAAATAATTTTTATTGCAAGGATAGGTTCGGAACAACAAATTGGAGTGCACATTCGGATACCCTTTTCAGAAAACTATGGAGATCTGAAAATAGATTTTCTGTCAAAGATTTTGGGTCAGAATCGACATTTTGTTCTGGGTTAGAATTGGAGATTTTGGGTCAGAATTAGAAATTGTGGGTCAAAGGTGACATTCATTTCAGGGTCAGAATCAGAAATTTTGGGTCAAACATGACATTCATTTTTGGGTCTAAATCAGAACTGGGCCAAATCGGAAAAATATTTCTAGGTTTTCTTTGTCTCTACGTTTCTGTTCCAGATCCGGTTGCAAATTTTCCAAAAACTCAGTGTAGACACCCAAAAATAGAATTCTTCATTCTATAGAATTTTGAGATTAGTACTTATCTTTGATTCATTTCAATTAAATTTTTGATCTTCCTAAATCTATCACACATTCTCTTCTATAAAATGAAATCTAAGGTCTTCCTCTTTATTCTCATTTCCAATCGATTCATTCATTTATGCATTGATCCTTCCTTTGGGTTTAATCAATTTGGATCCTTCCTTTGTGTATTTTAGGTTAGAAGGAACATCTTATCTTTCTTACACATAACAATCCAACAACCCATTTTTATCCTTTACATTTTGGTGAACCCGCGATAGACAACTCTTTATTTTTTTAGTGTTAGTTTTACATTTTTATGTTAGATCTTGCATGCATATTAGGTTAGCTTTCTTTTATGTTCTTGCATTTACATTTCAGAAATTAAAAATCAAAATCTTGTGTTTCCTAAATTAGTTCATTTGCATTGCATTGGTGTATGAGCTTTACCACTTCTAGTCCTACTTATAGTATCCCAGTTAGAAGAAGCCATAGACTTTTGGGTTCCTTTGATCCTGAGTCTTCCTCTCCTTTACTTAGGATCCTGAATGACAATTTGACCACCCATGATTCCAATCTTTATATGGAGAATAACTCTTATCACTCGTCTCATGATGAGGATGATGATTTAAGAGTTCCTCCTGAACAAGTCCAAAAACTTTCAACAGAACTTGATAAAATGGGAAATTGGCTTATTCAAGAAAACCATAATCAAGATTCCATCCAAGCTATCAAGGCTCTTAAGAAAGTCCTTCATGATAGCGATCAGGGTGTTAATCTCTTGTGTGGTATCACTCATCTTGTGCATTTGAATGTTAAACCTTTATCTCAACAGGCTCAAGATCTAGGATTCACTCCTCCTGTCACTAGTGGGGAACCTTCTTCTGCTCCTTTACCTAGCATTCCTACTTATACTCCTCCTTTAATGACTACATATCTACCAATTTTATCTATTCCTATGAGTGTTCCACCGGTGTCTATATCTACCTCATAGCCTTCTTACCATAGTGTTCCTTTTACCTCTTCCAACTGTGGTTCCAAGTGTTCCACCACTTTTGTCTTCCATTCCTTCCGCTTCCTACACTTTTCCTAGTAATCCTAATGTTTCTATGCCACCTATTTATTATAATGATTCCACAATCATTAGTTTGGCTCAAATTATATCATCTTTACAACAACAACTTGCATCCTTAACCCAATCCAAGTTTATCATTCCTACATGTGATATGGGTAGTCCTTTATCCTTAGACATTATTCATGCTATTGTCCCTCAGTAGGCCAATATGCCTCATCTTGAGAATTACAATAGTAAGGGAGACCCTGTTACTCATGTAAAAACATTTCAAATCCTTTGTAGTGATTATGCTCATGACCATAGGATTTTAGCTAAGTTGTTTGCTATAAATTTTCGTGATAAGGCCTTGCAACGGTATTGTTCTTTACCTCCTTATTCTATTGATTATTTTCCTAAACTTGGTAATACCTTTAGCCAACAATTACAAAATAACATTGGTTTGCAAGTTTCCTTAACTGATTTAATGCATTGTAAACAAAACACTAAGGAAAAATTGACTGATTTTATTGGTAGATTTAAGAATTTGTATGCTCAGATTTCTTATCATGTTCTTGATATTGATATTCAACATATGTTTATTTCAAATTTACAAAATAATATTAGAGATAAGATTTTTCTTACTAAATTTATCTCTTTTCAACAACTTTGTGCAGCACTTCATCATTATCAATTACACGTGAGTCAATTTGAGGGAAATACTCTAATGGCTCATGTTCCAGTTGATAAGAGTGATGTTTCTCCTAATCCTAATAAGTTTTAGAAACCTAAAAACTATGTCAAGATCAATAAAAAGACAAATGCAATCGCTGATCAAGTTGATGTTCCATCCAACAATGCCACTTCTACATCCACTGCTTTCCGTATGAATATTATGTGTACTCATCTCTCTGAATCTTTACATTCTATTATGAGTAGGTTGTTAAGTGCTAATATGATTACCTTGCCTCCTATTCAACCTCTTCTCCCTACCACGATGGCATCAAAATCCTTTGATCCTAAAGCTTTTTGTTAATACTATCGACAGAATGGCCATGATACTGAAAAATTTTAATCTCTAAAGCATAAGGTTAAGACTTAATTGATTCTAATGCTTTATCTATTGATAATTTTTATGGTAATGAGAATAAATCTATCTCTCCTCCTAATAAATACCTTCAAATCTATACAAATCATTTACCTACACATGATACTAATACCATCGCTCAACCATCTTCTGCGGATATTTTTTACGATTCAAAGATGGATGATCTCAATCACATTGTTAATCATGTGGAGTGTGTTGTTTCATCTCAACCTACTATTCAAGATCCTTCACCTCCACTTAAAATTCAAGTTCCACCTAAACCTCAGAAACAAACTAAGGATAAATGACCTAGGGAACTCTCAATTACCTTTAATGATTCTGAGAATATTAAGGCTCCTAATGGTCCCCTTTATATTTATGCTAGGATTGCTAAGATACCTACGCATGGTTGTCTTATTGATCCCACATCTTTAATAAATGTCATTACTGAAGAAAACCTTTTTATGAAAAACCTACAACGTGATTGTTATGATACCTCTGATGCATGGATCCAAACTTGTAATGGTTTTCTCTATCCTTCACTTGGTTCTATTAACTTGACTGTTGAACTTTGTGGTAAAGTTTTAGATACTACCTTCATTTTCATTCCCACTTCTTATCAGTTTCAAATCAAATTTGGTTTGCCTTGGTTAACTGCCATGTATTTTTTTGCTTCTCCTATTTATAAGTGTATTAAGTTCATTCATAATCGAGAAGTGAAAATGATTAATCATAGTTTGTATCAACCTTCTAGGCCTAGAGATTGTGCTACTCTTGATTTTTTTTGGCCTTCATTACCTAATTCATGTCCTCCTTTCCCTAATAACCATTTATGTTCATATCAAGCCTATAAACATCGCAAGATTGTCGAGTTAAGAATGCCTTGGATAGATCTTAACCATGGTCTTTTTCCTACTCCTTCTATACCTCCTTTATCCATTACTACTAGCTCTATTACTCAACCTCCCAGTGTTTCTTCTCAGCCTACTGAGATTCCTACCAATCCTCCTATAGAACTTGTGAAGGAACCAGTTGTCATTTCTCCTAGTTCTTCACATGTGTCAAACAAAGCGAAGCATAACAAATCTGCTAATGAATTTCGTAAGAAGCGTACGGCTAATGCTAGGCCTCATGCCTCTGTTCTTCAAAATTCTTTACCTTCTTTCTACCAACCTATGCCTGATGTGTTGGAGGAAGTTAATGTTCATAATGATGTTAAGATAAATGATTATGATGATTCTATTCACGTCTTAGATCCTATTTTAATTAATCTTAATGAGGAGGATACTCTTGATGATCCTATTGATCCTAGTGATGAATATGAGACCATTGATCTTGATACTAATTTACCTCATATGCTTTCAACTCAATTCATAATTACACCTAGTATCGAACATTGTGATTCTCAAGAGGATCCTTGTTTGGAACTGGCTATTATTCCTACTATATTGGATATAGTCCCTCTTGCAAGATTCCCACCTTCCCTAAATGATATAAACCAAGGTAGGGATAGTGGGCGATGCGCTTGATTGGCTTGTCCTTAATGGTAGCATTTTATGTGTTTGCCTATTGTATTGTAATTCTCCCATAATGTGTTTGCTAAATGTTTGTTAGATTCTTTTATACGACCCTTATTAATTTGTTGGTGCAAGGTGATAAAGGAATAAAACCTATTGTAAAATTCCTCTATATGTTTCTTTACTCTTCTATATGTTGTTTTCATGTTATGTTGTACTTGTGCTATTGTTCGTAAATGTTTCCCTTGTGTAGTCCGCTTGGATCTGTGACATGGTATCACTGATTCTTTTTGGTCGCCATGTTGTGGTCCAAAAAGAATCTTCTTCGTAACTCTTGTGTCTTCTTTCCTCCATTGTGATTGTATTTCTAATTTCTTTGGGGAATGATGTCAATGCATTTGCAATAATATCATATCTATATATACATATTATCTTATGATCATACTAACCCCACAGTAGGTAGATCCCTTCTATGTTCTTTGTATGTTTATGTGGTATTTCCCTTGATTTGTCTCATTTGGGGGCATCTCATAGTGGAAACGTAATCAGTAGAGTTATTTATGTTTCTATTAAAGCCATTGCTCTTGTTAAAGTGTTAGCAATGAATTTAATGTGGGGGCATACACTCTACTCACTTTTTGCACACACACACTTTCAAAATATTTTCAAACATAAAGCTTTTTCCTTTTATGGATTAAAGACTAATCCTTAAAGCATGGATTTTTACCTTATAGGATCTCTTGATCCCTTGAGTTTAAATTTATATGAATCTCTTGATCCCTCTGGTTTCAATTTACAATGTTTTGATCCCTTAAGTTTGGAAGGTCTCCTTAAGACCGGATCTCCCTAATGGGTTGACTAGTGAGTAGCCACATTCACTAGGTGGTTCAACTCCATCTTTCCAGTTGTATTATTTCCTTGTGTGGTTCATAATGAGACATAAGTTCTCATAGGGCGAGTTAATCGCACCCTCTCTCTCTTTCTCTTTAACTGGTGATGTCTCTCTTATCATGATCTTAGGGTTGATAAAGAATTAAGTCTCTGGGGGCTTGAGAATTCCTTTGCCCCTTTTTATTTCAATAAGATTATATTTTCTTCATGATCTCCTTTACCAAGAGTTTGCATCAAGTCCATACTCTTGCTAAAGTGGGGGCTAAATGTATAGTCAGAAAATGGAAGCACTTCCATTGTAGACTGGTTTAGCCTTCTGGGTAAGTGGTTTGGGGTCATGTCAAGCACCTTGAATGGGTCTCTGACTTGGATCTGGCTTTCCCCTCTATTCTACCCCATTTCCCACTTTTCTCCAGCCTATTTCTGGCACCCTAAACTGCAAACTGAGACTTTTGACCTTAGGGTCAAAATTGACCTTTATGGGTCGAGGTCAACCTCGACCTTGACCTAGGTCAAGGTTGACCTTGTTGGAAAGTGACAATGCAAGCAATTATTATTTTTTCATTGCTATCAAACCTTAATTGGTGAGACTATTGTTATCTGTTTGAGTACCATATCTATTGTTGATGAAGAAGATTTAACAAGAAGACCAAGTGAATGGTTGAGTTAAGGCAAATAAAAGGGTATTTGATCAGTTGGCACTCTGGAAAAGTAATTTGTTGATTATCTTTCAAAGTTAGTTTTTTTGGCTGTTCTATGCCAAGCAAGTTTGGTTGTTCTAATTTTATTGCGATATGTAATTTTAATTAAAGATTGATCCACATCATTTAATGTATGGGTAACCGTAATTAATGCATGGTTTCAAGATTTAATTAGAGACTACTTTGGAGAAGTAAATATAATGCAAAGATGGAATGGTCTGTTGGATCTGACCTAACCTAAGATCTACGATCTTGTTTAAGTGGCAAAAGATTTATCTAACCTAGATAGAGAGGCATATGATAACCTCAAGGGGTTATTCATTGTGTTTGGATGAATGTATGTGTATGCAAAAGGTTTGCATAGTTGATTTACTGTTTGGCATGATCTAGTAGAGAAGGCAAAAGGCAGAGGAAAAAATTTGCATGTGTGATTGCTTGACAGATTTCCAAGCAGATCAAAAGATTGAAATGACAATGCAGGCTATCCAGTAAGTTAACATCAGATCTGTAATTGGATCTGAATTGCAAAGTAAGTTGTATGTACCAGATCACAATTGTTGATTACTTTCTTACCATTGTATCAGTTAAATCCTTTAACAGGGTTGACTTAACAGTCATTTGTATAAATCCTCTAACAAGGTGACATTCAGATTGGAATGTTCTAAGTCCTCTAACAAGGCCACTCCTGACAGGATGATTAAATCCTTTAACCAGGTCACACCTAGCAGTGTGTTATTGTAACCTTTCACGGGGTTGGCTCCTCATAGGGCATCACTTCAGAAGAGTGAAAACTTGGTAGCATGTTACTGGTGGTTTTTTCCCATATTGGGTTTCCACGTTAAATACTTGTGTCAACTTGTGTGAATGCTTATGGTTTGCTTTACTGTTATGTTACTACAAGCTAATTTCAATTGACAGTAAACTGCATGGTTAAAGTTGTTGATTTATGCTACTGCTGCCGAGTAGATCTGAAGTACAGAAAGTTTTTATTTGCTACATCTAGACCTGAGATAACTGATTCACCCCTCCCCTCTTAGTTATTCTAAATTCATTCTAACAATTGGTATCAGAGCTTTGGTCTCCTGAAAATAGTTTGAAGGTACTTGGAGCGGAAAGATCAAGATGTATAAGAAGGAGGTTCCTAAGATGAACAAAGATAACTTCCCTACATGGAAAATTTTGATGAAAATACATTTGGCTGGTATTGGAGATGATTCTAAGTGAATTATTGAACATGCCTATGTACCACCTTCTACTCCTCTCTCAGCTATACAACTAAGAGAAAAGAAAGAGCACAATCAAGCAATGTTGGAGATCTCCTCCTCATTGAACTATTCAGAGTTTGATGATATAAAGAACTGCACAAATGCAAAAGATATGTGGGACAAACTTGCAACTGTCTATGGTGGAGACACAAATGTGCTGAGGGCTAAATCAAAAAGTCTAAGAGGTAAGTTTGATGAGATTAAAATGCAAGAAGGTGAAAATGTCATTCAGTACTATGGTAGAATAAAAGAAGTTGTAAATGTCATTAGAGGGGCTAATGGAACTATTGATAAGAACACCATTATGAGAAAGGTACTGAGAAATTTACTTCTTGTATATGCTATTAGAGTTTCTACAATTCAAGAATTGAGATGTACTCCTAACAATAATCTGAATCTGGAAAATCTGATAGGCACACTCACTGCATTTGAAATGTCAAATTATGATAACTATAATCCATAAGGGATTGATTCTGCTTTTAGATCACAGCTGGTTCTAAATAAATCTAAGAAAGGAAAGAAACATGTGGACAGTGATAGTGACACTTCTGATGATGATCTTGAAGAACTTGAAGCACTTATGGAAAAAAGGCTCTCCAGAGGAAAAGGAAAATACAGAGGTAAACTTCCTATTATTTGTTTTTCATGCAACAAAGTTGGTCATATAGCTGCTAGATGTCCTGACAAAAATGACAAAGATGAAAGAAGGGACAAAAAATACAAAGAATACAAAGAAAGAAAGGATGACCGAGACTTTAGGAAATATAAGGACTACAAAGACAAAGGTAAGAAATCTTGTTATATTGCTGAAGAAACTTCTGACAATGATACTGATAATTTTGATGACAATGATATAGAAGTTGTTTATGTTGCAATGAAAGAAGAT
>MU224185.1:742577-758928 GCA_018584345.1 Thuja plicata
TTATACTGAAAGACAATAGAAATGGAAAACTAGATGCTAAAGGTGAAGAAGGCATATTCCTTGGTTATTCAATGAAAAGCAAAGCTTACAAATGTTTGAATTCTAATACTAACAAAATTGTTGAAAGCACAAATGTAAGAATTGATGAGTTTGCAGAAAGAAATAAAGCTGAAAGTACACAAGAGCCTGAAAGCTACAGATCATTCATATATCTGGATGAGGAAGATTCTAATTCACTACCTGAGACTACTACTGAACAATAGCATGCACCTACCGAGTCACAGAGTAGAGTTTCTGAGAAATTGGAAGTGAATGTCGAGCTATCTGATGGAGATGTCGAGTCACAGAATCAACCAGAACTAAATACAGACAATGAACCTAAAGCAAGGACTGAGCCTACCCTAGAAAAATATGTGAGAAGAAATCACAATTCTGATCAAATCATTGGGTCAAAGGATTATGTTGTTATGACAAGAAGTAAGTTGAAAAATGAAACATGTCTGTTATGTGAATTTGAGCCCAAAACAGTGAAAGATGCTTTAGAAAATGAAGATTGGATACAAGCAATGAATGAGGAAATTGAACAAATTGAGAAGAACAAAACTTTGACACTTGTACCTAGGCCAAAGGATAAAAATGTAATTGGCACTAAGTGGGTATTCAAGAACAAACTAAATGAACATGGAGGAAGTGACAAGAAACAAAGCTAGACTGGTATGCAAGGGTTATGCACAGGAGGAAGGAATTGACTATGGTGAAACCTTCGCCCCAATTGCAAGATTGGAAGGTGTCAGAACATTACTTGCATATGCAGCCTATAAAGGATTCAAAGTTTATCATATGGATGAGAAATCTACATTTCTCAATGGAATCTTGGAAGAAGAAGTATATACTGAGCAAGCTGATGGTTTTGTAGACCCAAACAAAATGGATATGGTTTGTAGATTGCACAAAGCATTATATGGATTGAAGCAAGCACCAAGAGCATGGTATGAGAGATTGCACAATTATCTAATCAAGATTGGATTTGAAAGAACCAATGACAACAACAACCTATACTTGAAGACAGAGCAAAGAAAAGGTACATTATTAGCTGAAATTTTTGTAGATGACATCATATTTAGTGGACAAGATGTGTTATGTAAAAAATTTGCAATAGAGATGCAAATTGAGTTTGAGATGTCTATGTTTGGTGAAATAAAATTCTTTGTTGGCTTACAAATTTATCAAATGAAGAATGGTATCTATATCACTCAATATAAATATATCAAAGAGATACTAAAAATTTTTGGAATGGAAGATTCCAAATCAATGAGTACACCCATGGCTACTAGACAGAAGCTGACAAAAGATGATGACACAAAAGAAGTAAACCAAACACTCTACAGGTCAATGATTGGAAAACTATAGTATGTTGTACATAGTAGACCTGATATTGCCTTAGTTTTTGGGATTGTTGCAAGGTTTTCTGCTAATCCCAAGGAAACTCACATGATGGCAGTCAAAATAATTATGACATATTTTAAAGGAACTGAGAACTATGGTCTATACTACAAAAAGAATGACAAGTTTGAAATCAGAGTTTACATTGATTCTGACTGGGCTGGAAATGTTGATGACAGAAAAGTGCTACTGGTGGAGCATTTCTTTTAGGAAATAAATTGATCTCCTGGAAAAGCAAGAAATAGAACTGCACCTCACAATCTACAACTGAAGCCGAGTATGTGGCAGCAGCAGTTAACTGTTCTAACATTGTGTGGTTGAAGATACTACTGAAAGGTATGAGGGAAGAAATCACTAACCCAGTTTTCATATATTGTGATAACACAAGTGCTATTAATATTTCTAAAAATCCTGTGATGCACTCAAAAACAAAGTATATAGCTATCAAGTATCACTACTTGAGGGAGCTAGTTCAGAGTAAAGAAGTGAGACTGGATTATGTGAACACTAAAGAACAATTAGAAGACATATTCACAAAAGAACTACCCAAGGATGCTCATGAGTATCTACGAGGTAAATTGGGGGTGATTCCCCTAACTGAGGCTAATTAATTTTTGTATGGTACTGTTGCATCAAATATTACATTCAGAATATTTGACACATTGATGCACAGTAAGTCACACTTTAGGATGCTGGCTAAAGTTGTGAAGATGAACAAGGACAAAAAAGAAAAATCAGTCATACTGAAGATGACAAGATTAGCATGATACTGAAGATCTACATGATAAAGATATTGACGTCTTTGGCATTGTTGTCAAAGAGGGATAGATTACCTATAAAGAGGAAGAGATTGTCGAGAAAGAGAGACTACAATAAAGAGGAAGAGATTGTCGAGAAAGAGAGACTACAAAGAGGGAAAGATTACATAGAGGCAGAAGTTACTATTGAAAACATTTAGGTGATTATCTACTTAGAGGGAGTCTATAGATGATTAGATACAGATGATGAAAGTGTGATTATAGACATAGAGAGAGAAATATTTTACAGATAAGAATTAGAATGAAGCTAAAGACATTAATGAAGATTCGTTCATATCAAGGAACACAAGTGAATTTTTGGATTGGTTGGTAACTATGCGTTTTAAATCATTGTTTTAATATTTTTTTGTTGCCATCAATGCCAAAGAGGGAGATTGTTGGAAAGTGACAATGCAAGCAATTGTTATTTTGTCATTGCTGTCAAACCTTAATTGGTGAGACTATTGTTATCTTTTTGAGTACCATATCTATTGTTGATGAAGAAGATTTAACAAGAAGACCAAGTGAATGGTTGATTTAAGGCAAATAAAAGGGTATTTGATCAGTTGGCACTCTGACAAAGTAATTTGTTGATTATCTTTCAAAGATAGTTTTTCTGGTTGTTCTGTGCTGAGCAAGTTTGGCTTGTGCCAATCAAAGTTGCTTATGACAAGAAAAGTTGCTTGTGTCGAGTAAAGTTGCTTGTGATGAACAAAAAGTTGCTCAATGTCGAGCACCATCAAAATTACTAAGTGAAAATAGTGATGTTGGCTGACTTACAGTAATTGGATTAATGCTGAGATTTGAGATCTCTGGCCGACTTAATTGATTTTATTGGGAAATGTGATGTTGATTAAAAATTGATCCATGTCATTTAATGTATGGGTAACTGTAATTAATGCATGGTTTCAAGATTTAATTAGAGACTACTTTGGAGAAGTAAATGTAATGCAAAGATGGAATGATATGTTGGATATGACCTAACCTAAGATCTACGATCTTGTTTAAGCAATAAAAGATTTATCTGACCTAGACAGAGAGGTATATGATAACCTCAAGGGGTTATTCATTGTGTGTGGATGAATGTATGTGTATGCAAAAGGTTTGCATAGTTGATTTATTGTTTGGAATGATCTAGCAGAGATGGCAAAAGGAAGAAGCAAAAAGTTGCATGTGTGATTGCTTGACGAATTTCCAAGCAGATAAAAAGATTGAAATGACAATGCAGGCTATCTAGTAATTTAACATTAGAGCTGTAATTGGATCTGAATTGAAAAGTAAGTTGTATGTACCAGATCACAATTGTTGATTACTTTCTTACCATTGTATCAGTTAAATCCTTTAACAAGGTTGACTTAATAATCATTTGTATAAATCCTCTACCAAGGTGACATTCAGATTGGAATGTTATAAGTCCTCTAACAAGGCCACTTCTGATAGGGTGATTAAATCCTTTAACCAGGTCACACCTATTAGTGTGTTATTGTAACCTTTCATAGGGTTGGCTCCTCATTGGGCATCACTTCAGAAGAGTGAAAACTTGGTCGCATGTTACTGGTGGTTTTTTCCCATATTGGGTTTCCACATTAAATACTTGTGTCAGCTTGTGTGAATGCTTATGGTTTGCTTTACTATTATGTTACTACAAGCTAATTTCAATTGACAGTAAATTGCATGATTAAAGTTGTTGATTTATGCTACTGCTGCCGAGTAGATCTGAAGTACAGAAAGTTTTTATTTGCTACATCTAGACCTGAGGATAACTGATTCACCCCTCCCCTCTTAGTTATTGTAAATTCTTTCTAATAGACCTCAACCTTGACCTAGGTTAGAATCAAAATTGATTCTGACCCAAGGTCCAGATTTCATGATTCTGGGGTTTCTGAATGTCGGGCTTTGGAAAGGTTTAATTCCCGCTTCCGGGTCGGCTGTTTCGGTCTTCGAAGAAATGACTCTTGAAATTATATTTAATATAGGTCCACTTCTATGGATATAGGTCTAATTGGAATTTAATTCTCCTATGTAGGCCTCTCGAGAAGATTGTGCCCTAGATTCATATATAAGGAAGCCTTCTCCTCTCATTTTCTCTAAGACACAAGAAGCAATTTCATCTATAAAAACTCTATGAATGATCCATTGAAGAAAGCATCTACTCTCAAGAATTCAAGCATTCAAAGACATTCAAGAACTCAATTAATCAAGGGGATCCATTGGTATTCATTGAAGGATTCAAGCTCTATGAAGCCCTCTTGTTGAAGATTTCTCCATCCACATTCCTCCAAGCCTCTTCATATTCCAAGATCCATTCAAGATTGGTGTTGAAGATCTACAAGAAATTGATTTGAGACATCCTAAATTTGAAATTATACATCCTACATACATTTGGTGCATACATACTTGTGGATCCACGGATTTGAATCTGCCACAAGTGTTTCTATACAAGCAAGGTCAATTTATTCATTTACTTTATTTACTTATGCAATTTCAATTATACTTTGAGGTTAATTCCAAAACTGGAGTTTGACCAAGGAAAACCCCCCCCCCCCCCCCCCCAAAAAAAAAAAAAAAACCATTTTTCTTGCAGGGACAGGTTTGAAACAGCGAATTGGAGTGCAAATTTAGATACCCTTTTCAGCAAACTATTGGGATCCGAAAATAGATTTTCTTTCAGAGATTTTGGGTCAGAATTGACATTATGTTCTGGGTCAAAATCAGAGATTCTGGGTCAAAATTGGAAATTGTGGGTCAAAGGTGACATTCATTTATGGTTCATAATCGACATTTTGTTCTGGGACAGAATTGGAAATTTTGGGTCAAAGGTGACATTCATTTTTGGGTCAAAATTAGAACTGAGCCAGATCGGAAAAATATTTATGGGTTTTCTTCATCTCTATGTTTCTATTCCAGATTCGGTTGTAGTTTTTTGAGAAACTTAGCATAGACACCTGAAAATAGTATTCTTCAAATCTATAGCATTTTGAGTTTAGTACTTGTCTTTGATTCATTTCAATTAAATTTTTAATCATCCTAAATCTATCACACATTCTCTTCTATAAAATGGAATCTAAGGGCTTCCTCTTTATTCTCATTTCCAATTGATTGATTCATTTATGCATTGATCCTTCATTTGGGGTTAATCAATTTGGATCCTTCCTTTGTGTATTTGAGGTTAGAAGGAACATCTTATCTTTCTTACACATAACAATCCAACAACCCATTTTCATATATTACAGTTTGTATCCATTTTTCCTTCTCCTTCAAAATATTGTTTGTCTAAAAATTAGTATTTTTCAGGAGTGACACTCACTTTTATCAAGATAATTTTTTTATAAAGCTGATAAGAATATAATTCTTTTGAATTTTGGTTTGTAACACAAATATATAGAGAATCCAATTACTTTCATTCAATTTGGTTGAATATTTTATAGTTTATTGAGTTATGAAGTGACACTAGCTGTAATTTGGACATAGGTTCATTTGGATCACTCTAACTTGATATGTATATATCAAAATTCATTTTTTCTTTTTCTTTTTTATCGAAAGGTAACATAAATACTTATTTCCTATATATTTTTCATTAAAAAAATTTCCTAATTTACTCTTTTCCAGAAACGTTAAACAGGGATGTTGCTAAATGGTCAGACAACCTGTGTTTTGGAAAACTTTAAAAACAAAGTCATAATAAACCCAATATATATAAAAATCATAATCATTAGAAATATTTATATGAGTGCTATCATCCTGTATTTGGGTTTTTCAAATGAATTCATTTGATCCAGCAAAAATTTGATGTCAAAGTGATTTTTTGACAGCATATTGATGGGTGCAAAGGAGACTCGATTATAGGTGTAAGTGAGGAGTAGAGGGATTATACCAAAGAAATTTTGATCCAAGAGGATTTTATCTAACCATTTTCAATTTAATCCTTTAAATGGGACCTCTCAAGGCTTAAATCATCATATTTTCTTTAAAATGTGTAATTTCAACAAAAAATAGGACGTTAAAAAAAGTGGGACACGCTATTGTGGGACCACCCCATGATATGTAGGATAAGTTTGGAGGAGTTCCCAAAGAGATAGCATGGCAGGATTATTATAGAGTTGTTCTATTAAGTTATACTCCTTTCCAATATTTTGAGGAAGATGGGGTGGAGGAAGAAGCACAGGTTGAGAAGGTGGGAGAGAAGTAGGAACAACAAGATTAGTAGGTTGAGTATTTTTTCTTGTACTCCTAAGGACTCCTAGATTCTCCTTTCATGATTATAATTGGCTTATTCAGAGTTTGAAAAGAAATTTGTTGATTATATCCTTTACCAGAATCACAGGTGTAGTGAAAGTTGGAGAAGAATGTTGGGGATAACCTTTTACAATAACCATAGGTTTGTTGGGTGTGTGGTAAGAATTTGATTGAGTGTATTCTTTAACAGTTGTCATGGGATTTTTGGCTACCATTTGTTGAGAATGAACAACGACCTTAGGTGTTTTATTACTCAAAATATTTACAACAATGACTTGATCTAGCTCTTTAATGTTCATGGGTTTATCACTAGAAGGGAGAGAAATAGTAATGATATGATCCTCTTCTTCCAAGATGTCCTTAGAATAGGGATTAGGGATTTTATTTAATGTTTAATTCTATCATGAGTTTTGAATGAAGGTAAGGTGATATGAAGAAAATTATTTATAATGTCCTCCTCTTGCGCTAAAATATCTTCACAAAGAGGGGATGTCTTAGGAGAAGGATAAATATCAAATGTGACTGCATCATCTTTAGAGGAAGAAGGAGAAATGTTAACTATTATATCTTCTTTTACTGAGTTCTCTTCATGAGGATGAGATTAGTCAATTTTATTATCCAAGGTTTCATCCCAAATAGGAGAATCATCAAGGGTAGGAACATCTTTATGAATGAAGCACACTTTACGAGAGGAATAGTTATGACTCACTAAAGCTTGATCCTTAAAGGGAAAGTATTTGAAATAAATAGGAGGTGAATTATCATCCTCCTTAACCAAAGTTTCATCATAGATAAGGCTTAAATTAGGAGAAGATTTAAAATTAGTCCTGAACTCTCCTCCCCAAAGACAAAGATCATTGAGAGAAAGGTTAAAAACATATTATTTCTCTAATATATTAGTTTAAGGTGATAGAAGAGAGGAAAATGCAATATCATATGTATTAAATTGATTCTTTTTAATGGTAACATGATGTAAAGGTAAATTAATAGGATAATTTTTTTTTAATATAAAAAGTGACGGAATGGTTACGGGATAATGCCTTAAATAACTTTTCCAACATGAGAAGAAAGAAATAAGTGCATACAAATAAATTAAAGCTAACAATAAGTCATGAAATTAATGCACACAAAGTATATATAGATATATCTTAATGCATACAAAGAGGATCTGACTACTAAATCAAAAGTATGATAGATCTAAATGCATATAATAAACAAATGCACAGAAAGAGGATCTAACACCAAAATGAAAATGGAAATGTAAGGATTCAGGCTCACCAAAATATTTAATAATAAATGGTGAGAAATTTTGGGATGTATATCACTCACCAAGGTCATATTATGTATTATAATACAAACCCGCCCTTAAACCAATCTGATTAGCACAACTGAGAGATGAAGGGTGCTAATTCAAGATCTATGTAAAATGGGGTTTTGGGTATTCCTTATTGAATAAAGTGTGATTATGTGATGTTATTGATATGAAAATGATGAAATAAATATATATCTAATATGTAAATGTAAGTACAAGGAGAAAATAATAGCAATGAACTTATCTTGAAAATAAGAAGAGGAAGATTGACCTTCATATCTGGTTTTGACTGTCGCAAAGGTGCCAAAATCTAATAAAACTCTAGATCTAGGCTTCTAATGCCTAAAACTACCTTTTTTGGAAATATCATACCCAAAGGAAAATTTCTACCTAGACGACCTAGTCCTGGATGATGTTCCAAAATTTTGACCTAGTCCTTTCAACTCTAAAATTGATGAAATTTGTAGAGGACCTATAACTATGACTGATATTCCCAAATCTAGATCTGAAACTTAGAAAATTGTTCCTGCACACAAAAAATAAGGGAAAAGGTTGTGGAAATGGGTTTTCCTTGGTCAAACCCCTGTTTAGGAATTAACCTTGAAATTTCATAAGGAAAGATGAAATGGAAAATAGATCTGAAACGTAAATCACCATATACCTCATTGATGCAATGACTCTTTGGAGATGATCACAAGTGTTGATAAAATAGCTTGGACTCCACAAAGACCCAATAGGAAATCAGGAAACCAAACCCTTTAATGATAGATGTTGTAGTTTTCCACAATGTTGGATTGAGGAAGAAAGAGAAGAATACTTGATGGATGAATGTAGATCTCCTTCCTTGGTTGAAAACTCCTTTTTTTGTCCTCAATGAGGGAAAGAAGCTATATCTATGGAAGAAAATTTCTTGAATGCATGATGGAATGAATATTTGAAATTCTTGATGACTCATGATGTCTTCCTTGCACTTGAATTCTTGATGGAATTAAATTCTTGATGATGGATGTCTTCTCTAATGGATGCTTTATTGGACTTACATCTCTTGAATGCACAATGGATGAATTGTTCTCTTGCATATGTCTCTTGGTCATGAATTGTAGGTATGTAATGGATGTGAAAATTAGAGTGAGAGGTCTCTTTTTATACACATTTTGGAGCTCATATTTTTCAAGGCCGACCCTAATTAAAGTTCTAGAAGATAACCCCCCGCATTGGGCCCAGAGCTCACTTTGACACAATGCTCTAGGACAAGGTCAACCTAGTCGACCTACTCCTAACCTTATTCTTCAAATTATGCCTAGGACTTAGGGGAGTCCACCAAAAGGGGTGGTGAAAGCCACAGTCCACCAGGAAATTGGGGCAAATCCTAAAATCTAAAAATGCATGCAAAGGACCTAGGTGAAAGATGAATTATGTGTTAGGATGAAAAATGGGAAATCATGCATATATGTTAGAGCCATTTTCTAGTTTTGAACAAATATGTTGATATGAAGGATGCATATGTAGACCTTAATGCAAGACATATTGTCAATTAGTGTCAAAACACTTAGTCATCCAGTATTGCCCGAGTGATCAGTATTGTCTAAGTGATCAGTATCGCCCGAGTGATCAGTATTATCTGAGTGATTAGCATCACCTGAGTTATCAGTATTTCCCAAGTAACTAGCATCACCTGAGTGATCAGTGTGACCTGAGTGATTAACATAATGCCTGAGTATCAGTTTATCACCTAAGTAGACTTTTGGACCCGAGTAATAGTATTGAGCCGACTTTGCGTATATTGTTTGATATCATTATGTCTAATGGAAGTTGACTTATGAAGTTATTTATTTGGATAAGATATATATGTAAGACATTTTTTTTATCCAAATAATACAGATGTAGAAGTGTATGTGAACAAGTGTATATGCGAATATGAAGTGGCATATTGATTAGAAGATTGCAAAAGTATAACAGTACAGCAGAGAGTATAACAGTATAGCAGAGACTCATCCATCACAGTCAGGTGATTAGTTATAAATCAAAGGATCTTATTTATAAAATCAGATTTGCATAAGTAGATCATCTACTATTTCATTCTAATAGGTGGATCAGAAAAATCCTCTAACCAGGTGGACCTAACAGTCCTTTATAAATCTCCTAATAGAGTTGCATTACTTTATTGTACTGTATAAAATCCTTTAACAAGGTGGACTTAACATTCCTTATTTCTCCTAGCAGGGCAGGCCATCAGAAGTGGTCAATGCAAGCTCTAACAGGATAAATTTATGCTGCAGTACTAAATCTTGTGGGTACCATTCCCACCCCAGTTTTACTTTCTATTTGGAAGGTTTTTGGGTAACCAAATATTGTTTCATGTGTTATGAATGATTATTTATTTTCTATGAATACATTCAGATTAGATAATATAATTGAGGTTAAAGAAGAATAATTTTTATTGGTTCCTAATTCACTCCCCCTCTCAGTCACATTGCATGTACTATATTTCCAACAATTGGTATCAGAGATAAAGGTTCTCTCTACAGAAGTTTAACAGCTTGAGCAAAGATCAGAGGCAATGGAAATATACAGATTGGAGAAAGCCATTGAAAATGAAAAGATAGATCTACAAGTGGCCATGGATCAGATCAAGAAACTCAAAGAGAGGCTCACTCTTTCAATGAAAAGAAGAAAAGATTTAGCAGTACAAATGAATGACATGAATTACATAGAAGAAAGAATTGAAGATTTTTGCAAAGATAGAAGTTTTGAAGAAGTGATGTAGCCATTGAAGACTTTCTTGCAAAGAATATCAACTTACATGAAGAAGTCAGAAAGCTGAAAAGAGAACAAGAAATTCATTCAGTCAGATTATGTGAAGTCATAGAACAAAAGAATCAAGCAGAAGATGATAGAAATTTGTCACAAGAAGATAAGAGATTATTGAGTACAAGATTAGAAGAAAAATAAAATGAAATCCATCATCTGTCACTCCAGTAAGCAGATTTAGCAAATCAACTCAATAATACAAATCAAGAAGTTATCAACCTAAGGAGATAAAATGAAAGATTGTAGAATGATCTCAACATAGAAAGGCAAACCAATGAAAGTATCATGAATTCACAATGTAGTACAGATCAATCAATAGAAATCAGACATCATGGACAAACTGGACTAGATTATACCTAACAAGGAAAAATCTCAAAGCAAGGAGCTCAAAAGAACATGAAACCTACTTGTAACCACTGTGGTAAGTTAGGGAATACATCAAATAAATGTTGGAGAAATGGAAAATCAAATTTTTATGGTAAATGCTATAGTTTCAACAAGCATGGACATAGAGCAACTGAATACACTAAAAAACCTAAGTTTGAAGGAAAATGTTTCAAATGTAACAAACAAGGTCATAGATCTTCCGAGTGCAGAACTAATATATGAAACCCTGCTGAACAATTGGCCCAAGAAATTTTTGGTTGGGATTACAACACATGGTATAGATGTTGTCATTGTGGAGAGTATGGACACATTGGTGCAAATTGTACAAATACTCACCTCCGAAGAAGAAATCCAACTAAGAGATGTTATGTATGTAATCAACTCAGTCATCTAAGAAAGAATTGCATGAATAGATAAAAAGTGGATACTGGTTTTGAGAAAGGAAAATCAAAGGTCTCAGATGAATCAACAATGGGTAAGGAAATCCTCTGAAAGTTTAGACCAAAACAATGAAGGATCAAATGGCACCCAAAATAGTGAGTTGGGTGGATCTACCATCACATAATAGAGATGTAAGGAGATGACTAGAACTATGCATTCAAGCCATCATACATTAGTTCCAGATATGCTAGCAAGTCCAAATCCTCATATTGATTCATTAGAACATATTATGGTGCTAACCAAGTCAGGATCTCAGTTGCACCCGAGCTACTCTAGCTTAACCGAGCCGAGTTGGGTTATATAAGAGTTGGGAAGTTAGTTTTTTCCAAGCTTCTAAATAAGCCTGGGAGAACTATGTGAGTATGCCAGCTACTATGTATGGAGCATTTAAATAAATACTTAAATGGTAAAAACTCCTATAAATGATGAATTGAAAAGGTTATTGTTTACAAAGATTTCAGTTTGCAGAGCAATTCAGAGCCCTTAGCGATTCAGAGTGAATTTATGTTTGAAAGCAAAGTTTGATCAAATTCTGTGAGCGATATGGCATCCACATCTAGTAGAAAAGTTAAGAAAGGATCCAAGATGCTGGTGATAAATGTTGTCTATAACCCTCCAGAGCTTAAGCTTCATCTAATAGTAGCAGAAGAAAAAGACCCGTTGGGAGCTCATTCCCTAATTCCTCCAAGGGTATTACTGGTCAATGAAATTCGAAGCTTCTATCATTGTAACATATAGGAGATTGGAATAATTGAGATGAATCAAGCATAGAAATTGTGTGTAGATGGGAATCTAAAGCCCGAGCACAAGCATCTTGAGGTTAAAGGTTTAACCCACATCCTGCACATTCCAAAGAATTTCCAAATCAAATGGATTAGATTCATTCTTAGCCACGTTCATGACATGTAGCTATGGCTGGAGAAGCCTATGAAGAACACAAAGACAATGATACATCGATTAACAGGGTATCCCATGCTCAACAAATCTAAGGCTACCAAAACCCTAACCAGAGACAAGATATCTAAGTTAACTCTTGCCGAGTGGGATGGAAGAGGCATGAGACTAAATGGAGTTACTGACATGGAATTGAATTTTGGGATTCATGTGATAGCTCACAAGATATATAGTTCCAGCAAACCAAATAGTGTACTGTGTGAAGTTATGTACTTAGCATATAAGGTAGTAAAGAACAATCTGGTATTTGACCTAGCCAAGTTGTAGCTCATCTAGCTCAGCAAGAATATGGAAAGCATTTGGGCATCCAAGACAAATCCATGTAAGTTTAGTTCCCTTCTGGTCTGCATATTCTTTTATGTTCAGAAATTATTTTCTTCCAAGGGCACAGTAGTATGGAAGAAGGACAGACCTATTATCCATCAGATAAATGAATTCATAGCTGAATTAGGAGATAATTTTGAGATCGTCATGGATGGATATTTTGAGAATTTCAGATAGAAGATGCAAAGTAGATATAGAATACCTAAACAACTAGTTTAATATTTTAAGGATGATATTTGTTTCCTACTTGACTGTGATAAGGTATAAACTCAGGTAGTCAAGCCTAGGGTTGCATGGGTGAAACCTCATGCATATGAGGTTAACATAGATGAGACCAAGAACATCAATGAGGCTCTTGTGAATGAACCTGCCAATCCCAAAGCACCTTATTTTGGTACCTATGAAGAAGAAAAAAGTAATATATCTATAGAGATAGAGATTCCTAAGATTTTGAAAAGAGGAAAGAAGAGGTTAGAGAAGTTTGAGAAGTATGGAAAGACTTCAGAATCTCCTTCTATCACCGAGAGTAAAAAGGATATTGTTAAGATAGAGGATGATGAACCTGAGAAAGAAGAGGAATATGAAAAATCAGGACCTTTTCAGAAGAAGAGGAAGATAGCCCCCAAGAAGAAAGAAAAGGCCTCTACACATGTTATCACCACAAGGAGATCAAGAAGGAAACTTGTATTGGGTAAAGATGATGATGATGATGATGAAGTTGATATAGTTGTCTTCAAGAAACCACCACCTAAACTTGAGAAGAAGATTGAAGATCTGAAAGGAGGTAGTGGTATGAGTTCTCTTAAGTCATTGAATTATGCTTCAAGGACTAAGGAGGAATAGGATAAGATTCAGGAAGCAGTTGTGGATAAAATGGCTAAATGGAAATATGACCCTTCTGAGTTGAAGAGCCATATGACTGAAGATCTTTTCAAAGCAGTATCCATTCCCTGGTTCAATGCATTTTGAACTGAAAAATACATAAGGGAACAAACCTTGAGGGAATTCATTCTTGCTATGAAAAAAAAAGATAAAAGAGGCAATGACCAAATATGAAAACAATCACACTCTGAGATTCAAGACCTTCCAGATACTAAACAAAAAGATAGAAGATGTAGTGCAGCATGCAACAAGATTGTGGAAATCTATATTTGAAGTGAAAGGAGATGATAAGGAAAAAGTACCAAGTTCAGATCATCCTAAATAGACCAATGATGATACATTACCCGAGGTACAGAAAATTGAAGATTCTAATGCTGAGAAAAATGTAGTAGAAGTGATGGAATCCTTGCCCCAATCACCTATACATAACATATTGTCTCTAAGAAAGGATAAGGTTACAGAATCCACATCTGAACTAATAGGAACTAAGCAACAAGCTCCACCTATTACTGAGCCAAGCATAACCAAGTCATAGATGGACAAGGTAAATGTTTCTTCAGCCGGTATTGATTCTTCAATTAACCTTGATTCAACAATTGGTACAGTAAAGGTCAATGACCTAATTCAATTGAATATTGAGGTACAAGATGAGGATGGAAAAGGTAAGGAAATTTTTCCTTCACCTAATCCCAAGATCAAAGGTAAGGAGAATGAAGTGAATACTGATGAGATTGATCTTGAAGAAGACATTGTGATTCCAAATTGGGATCTTTCCAACTTGTCCGTAGAGAAAATGGATATACTTGGAGAGCTATGGAAGAAAAGAGCAATCCAAAAGAATCTCAGAGAAGAGAAGAAGAGGAACAGAGTGCTTGAAGATATACAAGGCATATTCCAAGATACACTAAAAATTGAAGTCAATGAGAATGACTCTATTATGGACCAACTCGTTGACTTAGTCCATAAGTTTAACACAGACTTAAATGGTCAAGAGAAACTACTTAAGAAAGTAGAAAGAAAGTTTGAAAACAAGGTTCTAGAGAATGTTGCAAAGAAGATTGCAATTGACCAGGTGCAACTAACCAATTTTATTATCACTCTAGAAACCATCGTGACCAAATTAGTAGCATTATTTGTAAAGTTGAGTGATACTTCTAAATTTACTATGGAGATAAAGAATAAGTTAGTAAAGATTGATGCAGATATAAAGGAAAGTGCAAAGAAGTTGGCACTTGATTCGAGCACAATCTCAACACACTTTTTGAAGATCAAATATCTAACCGATCTACAGGCTGAGTTACTAAGAGAAGAAGCAAGGACTAGAGAGGCTCTTACAGCCATCCAAAGTCAACTCCTACCACACATGGATGCAATGCAGAAATACATCACACATGCCAAGACACTCATTCACGACAATAATTTCTCAGTTTTAGAACTTATGATAGAGTTGTCAGTCGAGCTATAGATAGAATTGCACATCATGAAGGTGCTACGGGATAATTAGGAGAATACTTTATCTCAAATTTTGAAGGTACATTGTGATTTCCTATCCTACTTTGGAATTACCTTGTAATGTTTTGGCATTTTTGTCAAAAACAAGGGGGAAAATTCATTGTATATACATTGAGGAAATACATGTATAGTTGAGGAGATAAGAAGACATGCATTACATAAACAATTTTGAAAAACAAAAAAAAAAGATTCAATCGGACCCGAGTAGCAGAGCAGGTGTCAAAACCCAAGAAGATGGTAAGGGGGAGTTTTGACCTATCAGATTCAGATTTCAATTATAAGTTTTTTTGTCACTAATGCCAAAGGGGGAGATTGTAGACCTTATGGAAAGACATGTTGTCAATTAGTTTCAAAGCACTTAGTCATCCAGTATTGCCTGAGTGATCAATATTGCCCGATTGATCAGTATTGTCCAAGTTACCAGTATCGCCCGAGTGATCAATATTTCCCGAGTAACTAGCATCACTCGAGTGATCAATGTGACCTGAGTGATCAGTATATTTCTCGAGTATCAGTTTATCACCTGAGTAGACTTCTAGACTCGAGTGACAATATTGAGCCAACTTTGCATATATTGTTTGATATCATTATGTCTAATGGAAGTCAACTTATGAAGTTATTTATTTGGATAAGATATATATGTTAGAAATTTTGTTTATCCAAAGAATATAGATGTAGAAGTGTATGTGAACAAGTGTTTATGCGAATATGAAGTGGCAGATTGATTAGAAGATTGCAGAAGTATAAAAGTACAGCAGAGACTCATCCATCACAGTCAGGTGATTAGTTATAAATAAAAGGATCTTATTCAGCAAATCAGAGTTGCATAAGCAGATCATCTACTATTTCATTCTAACAGGTGGATCAGCAAAATCCTCTAACTAGGTGGACCTAACAGTCCTTTGTAAATATCCTAATAAAGTTGCATTACTTTATTGTATTGTATAAAATCATTTAACAAGGTGGACTTAACAGTCCTTATTGCTCCTAATAGGGTGGGCCATCAGAAGTGGTCAATATAAGCTCTAACAAGCTAAATTTATATTGTAGTACTAAATCTTGTGGGTACCATTCCCACCCCATTTTTACTCTCTATTTGGAAGGTTTATGGGTAACCAAATACTGTGTCATGTGTTATGAATGATTATTTATTTTCTATGCATACAATCATATTATATAATCTAATTGAGGTTAAAGAAGAATAAGTTTTATTGGTTCCTGATTCACCCCCCCCCCCCCTATTAGTCACATT
>MU224185.1:759105-776141 GCA_018584345.1 Thuja plicata
TATATATATATATATATATATATATAAGTTGGGACTAATGCTCTTTCAAATATAAGAGAAGGCATCAAATGGACTATCTCATTTAATGAGTGTGATTTAGAACCAAACATATTCAAATCAAAAGGGATCCAATGGTAATATTCACCACCATAAAAAAAAATAAGAACTCTTGATCAGAAGATAAATAACATACTAAGATAAATTTGGTTGGACTTACCAATGGTCTTCACCATTAAACATGTATACAAAGCTCAATCAACAAATGGACTCCCTAGACAACTTCACAAGAAATGAGAAATTGAATGCATTATTATCAATTAGGAAGGGGCTTAGGGACCACTTGATTTCTTCTGTAAAATAATATCAACTTACTAACATATGTATCTAAAGGTGGTCATACAAAATTTCTCCCTATGAGAAGCATTCATTATATTGATGATGTCAATGATACTCTAATCACTATGCATGTGATTTGAACATCATCTAATTCAATGGTCAAAAAATAAATAGAAAATTTATACTTCATCTACATCAAAAAGTGGTATAAATGTGTTGTATTTTTTTGATCAAAATTAACAACTAACTATTAAACTAGCTTATGTTTAAAAAGAGTCATAGGTAGGAACTTTCAAGAAAACATCATGACTAAAGATATTTCTATTTTTTTTATTAAGATATATCAAGTACTTCCTTGGAACTATTGCATTTTTATATCAACCTCGCATATGAATATTTATTTGAAGCCTCACAATAGTTACCGTGGTTAGGGTTCTAAAAATGAAATGTAAAATTGCATTCCTTGGAACCATTTCCCATGTAAGGATAACGGTGACATTTAAGACCAATGCTATTATTTTCATCTATATAATCAAAATAATGTTTGGATAGTTTTTATTGAGGATGGAAAGTAGGTATAGAGTGAATACTTATACCTCTTCCATGTTTCACAATATTTAGGAATTTCCTCTTAGGGAAAGGACCTGGTATGACACCTTAGGGTTATTGCATTCCATTTATCTTCTCGACTAGGAATTAGAGTGAAGAAAAACCTAAATACAAGGTGAAACGGTTTACTAATTTCATAAATATGGTGATTGATATTGCTCCCTAAATTGAAATAAATTTGTATTGTGTAATATTAATTGGTGAAAAACTATGAACAATGGGGAGGACTTTCCTAGTGAACCTTGACAATAGCTCAACCAACCTTGAAAAATAAAATAGATATTAGCGGTTTTTAATGGTGAATTTTTTCCAATTGGTGGTTCACGAGAGAGTGATGAATTGGAAATTGGAAAATTGTTTGGCACCATTGGCCGATCTAAATTCCTAATTTTCATGCTTTGTTGGTCTAATTCCCTTTAATTCACCACCTTTTTTGTTGAAATAGTCACTATACACCTCTCTTTCCGGTTCCCACAGCTTTCCAAAGGCGAGGGTTAGTAGCAAAGGTTCACAAATGAATGCAAATCAAGTATACAATGACTACTAAACGAATAACAGAAACATGAGCAATAAAATGTACAAACAAGAGAAAGGAAGATAAGTAAATGAAAACCCCTCGATGCTTGAAGCTTCTATTGTTTCTCTCTACTCCTTCCGAAATGTTGTTCTTGATGCTCAGTATTGGCAGGGCAGCGTCTATGACTTGAGAAGCGTCGAGAATTTGATAATTGAAATGTGTGTGTGTGATCGCAAGATGGCTTGAATGCTAGAACCAAACTGTCAATGGCGCACGAGAGCTTGAAATCCTGGATCCTTCAAATGGTTATGAAGGGTTTATTATATAGGAATTGGTGATGGAATGAACAGTTGAGATCAATCCCAGAGATGGGGAGATGAACGGTTGAGATCAAAAGGAACATGAGAAGTCCTCAGTAAACTCCACCTCTTCATTTGGTAAAGAGAAGATAGGGTTTAGTTAATTGAAGAGCTATTTATGAGTTACCTTTTTGAACTGAAGAGGTGGGTGAAGTTACCCATGTGGACTAGAAAGATGGGTGGAGTAACCCATGTGATCTAATTGGAATTATCTCTTTGAAGATAAATGAGTATTTAATTCATTTATTTAATAATTGTTTTCAACATGTGAGATAATTGAATTCTTTTTATTTAAGAATTGCTTTATTTGATGAAATTAAATTAATTTAATTGAAATTAATTTAATTAGAAGAATTTAATTAGCAAGTTTAAATATTTGGATTTAAACTATAGGAAATTGAGTTTACTTAATTAAATAATGATAATTAATCAATTAAAGCTTAATTAATTAATTAAAATTAATTATTTAATTAATTTTGGGAATTGGATTAGATGATTTGAGGAATGAATTTAGAAGAAAATAGATGATTAATTAATGATTAAAAAACCATTAATTAATAGATGAAAATTAGTGTTTTTAATGTAAAGTCGCAAGCCTGTCCATTTTAGGGTGTCTACATTTGCCCCTCTTTGATGCGATGTGACTTGTCGCAGTGTGTCAAAGATTCTTTGATTTTGCCCCAGCTTGCCCTGACATTTAGTAGGTGTATTTATGCCCCCTCAACAAATTTGAGCGAAAAGTCGCTAGACGAGCATTAATTTGTTGAAACTGTAATTTGTAGTACTGGGTAGCTGACGGATCTGAAAAATAGTTTAAAATGTCCCTGTAATTGACCTTTGAAGTTTCCAGGGACCGGGGAGAAATTTTGAGCTCCTGGGTGAAATTAGGATTTTTTAGAATCCCTATAAGTAGCTAGGAGAGCCCTTCATTTGTCACTTTGTGATTTTGAGCTCTTAATCTCTTGGTAAGTTTCTTTGTTGTTTTCTGCTTCATTTTCTTCCTTCTTCGAGCGATGGCGAGTCTTCCAAGCATTATTCACATTTTTTATCGAGTCCGTTCGTACCGTCGTCCTACTACCTCTAGACGTCCGGTGAGTTACTTCATGTTGCGTGTCATTAACTACGTAAATTTTAGCTTTTAAATTTTGTACTTTTTTGAAAAAGTGTGAACTTTGCCGTAATTTCCTACGGTTTTTCCACATTTGCGCTTTGGATGCTGCAATTGCCGGTTCTAAGCCAAAATTGATAAAAGTGTCGCAGTTGCCTTTGTTAATTGCCGCATTTGTATTTTGTGTGCTGCACTTGTTATTTGTGTGCCACAATCGCATAAAAGTACCGTACTTGTCTATGTTTAATGCCGCAATTGACTTTTTAACACTGTCTGCCTGATTTCATTGTTAGTTACCTATCTATTTTTGCTTCTATTATGTTCCTCAACATCTGAAACTGATATTTTTCTATTTTTTTGTACTCTTTGCAGTTCATTGAGCACATTTTGCGATGTCGAGAGTCCAGGCCAGCTGGACTCGTTTATAGATTTCAGCTCACAAAGGATGAGAGGTCAGTACTTCGTGACCTGGGACTATACTGGATTTTACATGCCTAAGATCATGACCAACAGGGGTCTGATCTCCGCTCTGGTAGAGCAATGGCATTCTGAGACCTGTACTTTCTGGTTGCCCACTGGGGAGTGCACCGTGACTTTGTAGGATGTGTATCGCATCCTCCAACTCCCTATCCAGGGCGAGTTGGTGGAGTACTCCACTCATACTGGTGTCCCTGCTTTGTCTGAGCTCACTGGACTGCCCAGGGATCAGCTTGGTCTGGCCGGTGGTTATGACATTTCATGGTCTAGATTCGGCATGGGTTTAGATAGACTATCCACAATACTGGGTAGTTTGATTTGTGGCATCCTTTGCCCTGATCGGCGACAGCGTGGATTTTCTGTTAGATTTGGCAGTGTCCTTCAGAGTATGGTCTGAGACCATACTATTTTTGCTTGGGGCCCATGCATGTTGGCACACATGCATTTCCATATGATGTACGTGGCTTACCTTGATGGTAAGTCACTCGGTTGTGGTGCCACATTGTTACAGAATTGGGCGTGGGAGCACATTGTTGTCTACCATCCTGTGGGTGCCTGTGCTCTCCCGACCAATAGGCCGTATGTATATATGTATGATGGTGTGATCATTCAGACCCATATGGGTCATCTCTCTTACTGGCGACAGTAGCTAGATATGATTCCATACTTTATCTGGCGACCTTATAGAGATTGTCCTGTTTGGGATGGGGAGGACATCCATCTTCCTTTTTGTAGACAGCGGAGATATCTGATTGGTCGTGTGAGCGACCATGTTCATATGATAGATTTCCATAACACCGACAGGGTGTTATGGCAGTTTGGCGAGCAGCAGGATGTTTCAGATTCCTATGCTTACTTTGCTCGGAGGTCCAGAGATGTGCGCATTTGGGGTGTCATAGTGTCACTAGACACTGCACGTACTCAGTTCTTAGGTTTTCTCCCTATTGCATGGACCTGGTGTTCTGCCACTATGGATCCAAGTTTGTATTGTCTCTGCTATGCATATGTACTTCCTTTTTGCTCTGTAGATTATGCTCATATATTGGTTGGATACTTGTATATATCTACTCTAGTACTGATAGTCATCTTATCTTTTGCAGGTACCACTCCACAGTATGATGCTCATTGGTTGCAACATCGTCTCATAGCTTTGACAGATGCTTCGCATCCTGTTCCCAGGACTATCATGTGGAGGGCTCAGTGAGTACGACGCGGTAGGGGAGGCCGTGATGGAGGGAGAGGAGGTAGATGGGGAGGAGGTGACAGAGGGAGAGATGGTGGATGGGGAGGAGGTGGGAGGGATGGTGGGAGGGATGGGGGACGAGGGAGAGGNATGATGGAGGGGATGATCTCGGTCCCGAGGGTGCTGGTGGTGGTGTTAGAGCTGGTGGTGGTGGTAGTGGGGGTCAGACTAGAGTTGGTCTAGGGGCCATTTTGGAGGACAAGGAGGCTATGGAGGAGGAGGCACCTCAGTTGGTACGTAGGTTACGCCAGTGGACTGTACCAATTTTGGCTCCGAGGGTTGAGGAGAGAGTTGAGATTGAGGAGGTAGACGTTGAGCTAGCCGACATAGATGTGGAGGCTCTTGATGAGCAAAGAGCAGAGATAGGGTCCTCAGATGGGAGTGGTCGTAGTCAAAGTAGCACTGGGGAGAGCTCAGAGAGCGAGGAGGAGCTAGTTAGAAAGAGAGGAGGTGGTGGGCTAGGGAGCCAAGCAGTGGAGGGTGACATGGATGTGGTGATGGGAGGCATGGATGATGATCCCTCGGAGGTGGAGCGACTCTCTCAACAAGTTCAGGATTTGTAGAGATGTCTTGCCTTAGCCGATGCTTGTGCTACCATTTTGGAGGCCTGTGTGACAGCTGCGGAGGCTAGAGAGTGACAGGCTCAGACCGAGGTTTGTTCATTTATTGATAGTGTACAGGATGTTGCACAGAGGGATATCTTGGATAGATACTATAGATCTGGGTGAGAGGCCCAGCGGGAGATAGAGTATTGGAGATGCCACTATGAGGGCACCGTTCATGCTTTAGAGAGCATTCCCAGTTACACAGCATCCCAGAGATCAAGCAGGGCACAATGTTCATAGAGCAGTGGTGTCAGAGCTCCGGGGTCCTCTCACAGGACAGATTCTGATATGCCTCCCCCTCGTGCCCCTCCTGGCGAGGGTGGGGGTAGCTCTTCTTGATTCTGTTCTTTGTACCATTTTTGTAGTGCTGCATTGTATACACTGAGTTGTACCATTTTTGTATCTTTGATACACTGATATATATATATATGATTCACATGTTGGTTACCTTCTGTGTCCATACTTGCGACTTTACATTTGTACTCAGATATTTTGATTTATATGAGATGCAGCTTTGTTTTGATATGATGCGCAATGTTTTTACTTTCTATATGTATGTTCGATATGATTAGATGATGAGATGTATATGCAATGTGCTTCTAATATACAGACTCGTATATGGATGATTTACTTTTTCTATGATACTGACATGTTATGTAGAATTTATCATGTATTTCTCATTTTCTTATGCACTTTATGGAATGAATGCAATCTATTACGCACAAAATATCTAAGTAAATGCATGTGTTAGTTTAGAAAGAAAGTTTGGATAGATGTGCTCTGAGATTGATCCAATAGAATGTAATGATAGAAAAGTTTCTTTTTTGCCTTTTGGATAGATATGATCTGATAGATAGGAATGAATGTCCCAAGTCGCTGCCTCTGTTCCAATAATTTTCATCATTGCATCCTTTTTTTGTATTTTCTGATATTCCAGAAGAGCGTCAAATGATCCAGATCACATACCACCTGGATACCGCCATGACCTCTTGATAGTGGAAGGAGTAGAGAGTTTGAATAGAAAGAGACCCATAGTGCACCCGAATATTGACCATCTGGATTCAACTATGTTCCCTATTTGAAAAGAAAGAGAGCCAAGAGCACCCAGATATTGACCATCTGGATACCGCTTGTCCTCTGAATTAATCTAAAAAGAAAGAAACCAAGATAGAACTCCTATGCACCCAGACTCCATCTGGATAACACATTGAGCTCTTGATTTCTAAAAAGGGAAAGACAAGCACACAAGATAGAACTCCTACGCCCCTAGAGTCCATCTGGATAGCATCATGAGCTCTTATTTGCAAACATAAAGGGAAACCAAGATAGAACTCCAACACAACTCAGAGTCGATCTGAATAGTGCTGCGAGCTCTTGATTCTATAAAGCAAACAAGCAAAGTAAAAGAGAAGGAATGTCCAATTCTTTCCCAGGTTTAATCTCAGATCGTGGAACTGCGTGGCTGCCAGATAAGTCACAGCACCTACCGCATTTATCCTGAATCATCATGGCCCTGAAATTGAAGTGAACATTCAATAGACAGCAATCAAAGAAAATAAGTCATGATCTATCATAGCTACTCTCCTCACATGGTGGATCCTGGAGTAGCATAAGAATGTAACCCTGAAATATAAACTAACATCTGACTAACTTGACTGACCTAGTCAACATTTTTGTGTGGTTCCTCAATTTAGTGGTTTCTCTTGATTGGTCAACTCTTTAGATAGGCTTGTTTGGCTTGATTCGATTGATTGTGTTGGCAGCTGATTAAGCTGTGTCAGATGGGCCAAATGCTTGTTCACAAAGCTCATGATTGTGACAGTAAGATTTGATAGATTTGATTGACCTGATCATATTGGCACCTGATCAAGCTGTGTCAGATGTGCCCAATGCTTGTTCGCAAAGCTCATGATTGTGACAATTTTATTGATAGATTTTGATTTGATCAATTTGGTATCTGATCAAGTTATGTCAGATGGGCCCAATGATGATTTGCAAAGCTGATGATTGTGACAATTGATTGACTGGGTATGCTTGCCCCTTGCTGTCTTGATAACTGAGTTGGTTTTATTGCCTTGGGATTTTGCAATTTTTTGAATGTTTTTGATGAAGATTGATTTTCTCTTGATTTTTGATATTTTTAGGATTTTTGATGAGTTTCTAATTTTTAGGATTTTTAGAACTTTTGGAATCGCCTCCTAGTTTGGTGGATCAATAAGTAACCACGGGTAAGTTCTTGGTGCTCATGAGGGGATCGTGCTTCTGGATATTGCTTGGGTTAGTCAGTCTTGCATTGTGAAGTGGGCTCAAGCCTTTGGAGCTCATTGATGGCGAAGCTAGTTTTGAACACTTGGTGCTTGTTTTCCAGGTTTTCACCAAGGTACCTACTCAATAGTGCCTGATTGCCAGGTTTTCACTGAGAGAGCAATTTTTTTTTCTCTTTACTCTTTTTGCTTTTTTTTTTCTTTTTTTCTTTTTTTTTTTTGGTATTTTCTGAATATGTAGATAAATGCCTTAACCGTAGAGACCCTTAAGGGTAGAACCTCATTAGGTGCATGCTATTGATGTAGCTAGGGAGATGATCTCCTTCTGGTGTTGCTAGTATGAATGCCCCACTCTGAGTAGAGATGACAATAACAAAAGGTCCTAGCCAGTTAGGCTTGAAATTTCCAGGTTTGACTTGCTCTGCTTGATTCTTCTGATTCTCCATAAGGACCAAGTATCCTACCTCAAATGTTCATGGCTTCACCTTCTTATGATAGTTCTTTCTAAGGTGATTTTGATAGCCTTGTAAGTGGTCGAAGGCATGTTGCCTTCTTTCATCTAGTAACTCTAGCTCACTGAGCCTTGTTGCTTTATAGTCTTCATCAGAAACCAGGTTCTTTAATGATATCCTTAGAGATGGGATTTCCACTTCGAGGGGTAATACCACCTCTATTCCATAGACTAGGGAGAAAGGAGTTGCCCCCGTTGGTGTTCTCACACTAGTTCTGTATGCCCATAATGCGGGACTAAGCTATAAGTGCCAGTCTCGCCCTGATTCATTCACTATTTTCTTCAGAATCTTCAAAATTGTTTTATTCGTAGCCTTGGCTTGTCCATTTCCTTGAGGGTAGTAAAATGAGGAGAACCCTTGTTTTATATGGAACTATTCACATAGGTCTTAAACATCCTTGTTTTGGAAAGGGGTACCATGATCTGTCAAGATTGTTTGGGGGATCCCGTATCGACAGATGATGTGATTAAGAATGAACATTGCTATCTATTTTCCAGTGATGTAAGTGAGGGGAATTGCTTCCACCCACTTTGTGAAGTACTCTTTTTCTGCTATGATGTACTTGTGTCCGTTTGCTGAAGAAGGTGTTATCTTACCCACTAGGTCAAATCTCCACATTGAAAATGGTAACGATGAAGTGATGGGATTTAATTCCTAGGCTGGTGCATGGATTAGATCTCCATGAATTTGACACTGTCTGCACCTTTGGACATGTTTGTGTGCATCTGTCTCTATTGTTGGCCAATAGTATCCCATGCGGATTATTTTCTTAGCTAAGTTGTTGCCACCTCTGTGGGTTCCACATATTCCTTCATGTACCTCGTACAAAGCTTTCTGGGATTCCATGGAAGTGAGACAACATAGTAATGTTCCATCAAGACTTCGTCTGTATAAAGTAGTGGAGAGGATTGTATACCTAGAGGCTTGTTGGATGAGGGCTTTTCTTTGGTTCCTAGACAAGTTTTGGGGTAAGACATTTTTTTGGAGATAGCTATAGACATCTTGGTACCATGGGGACTCAGGACCAACAAGGACACATGTTGATTCTATGATAGATGCTTGATGTGATGGCACCAAGAGTTGCTCCACTAGTAACTAGAATTCGGTATCATTGCCTGGCATATCAATCAGTGATGCTATGGTAGCCATCGCATCTTCCACTTTATTATGTGCTCTTGGGACTTGCTCGAAGAGAATGTAATGAAATTTGGTGCGCAGTTGTTCCATCTATGCTCTATAAGGTATGAGCTTCTCATCCTTGGTCATGTAATCATTGTTAACCTGGCTAATGACCAACTGTGAATCACCAAAGACTTTCAGGTTCTTGATTCTCCATTGAATGGCTATCTTTAGACCGATGACCAATGCTTCATATTTTTCTATGTTGTTGGTACATTGGAAGTTAAGTCCTAAAGACTTTGGAATTGTATCATGGTCTGGAGTGATAAGAAATATCCCTGCCCCCACTCCATGGTTTGTACATGATCCATCAAAATAAAGTTGTCATATCTCGATCGCCGGTTGTAGGGTCATGATAGATTCGTTAGGGAAATTAGAGATAATAGGCTGGTGGTCTTGAATCAGTGCCTCTACTAGTTGATCGGTGATCACTTGTCCCTTGATAGCCTTTATGTCTACATATTCAATGTCGAACTCACTTAAGATCATTACCCATTTTGCCAGTCTTCCAATGAGCGCTGCTTTGCTTAATAGGTACTTGAGAGGATCAATATGTGCAACCAATTTGGTTTGATGACTCAACATGTAGTGTCTTAGCTTTTGGGAAGCAAACACAACTGCCAAGCATGACTTCTCTATTGGTGTGTAGTTTAGCTCATATCCAACCAACATTCAACTTAGATAGTAGACGGCCCTCTCCTTTCCTGCCTCATCATGTTGTGCCAAAAGGAACCCTAACGTTGATTCTGTTGCTGAGATATATAGAAGCAATGGTCTACCTTGCACTGGTGGTACCAAGATAGGAGACTTTAGAAGGTATTTTTTGAATATCTGGAATGCTTGTTCACATTGCTCTGTCCATATGAACTCAATATCTTTATGCAAGAGATGTTGGAATGGGTGGCACTTGTCTGCTAGTTGAGCTATGAAGCGTCTTATCGATTGGAGCCTTCCTTGTAACCCTCTTAGTTGTCTCAATTTTGATGGTGGAGGCATGTCCAATATTTCCTTGACCTTTGTTGGATCCACTTCAATTCCTCTGTGTGATACTATGAACCCTAGTAATTTTCTTGTTGTGACCCCGAATGCACACTTTTTTGGATTTAGTCAGACTTTGAATTCCTCCATTCTGTCAAAGATGGATCCCAAAACCTATAAATGATCCTTTTGAAGTATGGACTTTGCTACTATGTCATCCACATAATCTTCCATTGTCTTGTGGATGAGATCATGAAATATGGTGGTCATTGCCCTCTGATATGTTGCTCCAGTGTTATTTAGACCAAATGGCATGACATTCCAACAATATGTTCCCCAAGGACATGTGAAATCCATTTTGTGTTGGTCCTCTGGTGCTATCCTTATCTGGTTGTAACCTGAGAAGCCATCCATAAGTGATAGAATTTCATGCCTTGCAGTTAGGTCCACGATCATATCAATGTTTGGTAAAGGAAAGTCATCTTTGGGACATGCTATATTGAGATCCCGAAAGTCTGTGAAAATTCGTATCTGACCACTATGCTTTGTAATTGGTACTAGATTAGATATCCAATCTGCATATGGTATAGGTCTGATGAATTTAGCATCCAGGAGCTTTTTCAGTTCTGGCTTGACCAACAACACGACATGAGGATGCATCTTTCTTAGCTTCTATTTGACAGGTCTTGCATTTGGTAGCAATGGGAGATGGTGTAGCACCAACTCTAGATCTAATCCTGGCATATCTACGTAAGACCATGCGAAATTGATCATTCTTTCCTTGAAGAAATTGATGAACTATTCTCTCTCCTCAAGGGTGAGAGATTGCGCCAAGTAGATGTTCTTTGGGTTCTTGTCATCCCCCAAGTTGATTTCTTCTATCTCTTCAGCCAGTAGTGCTGATTTCTCCTCTGTTAAGGGGAGGAGTTCTCTCTTTCCATCTTCTAGCACCTTTGTGAGGTTTTCGCTAGAAAATATGTCTTCTTTTAGCTTTTTATTCTTTTGGTCTTTTTCCTTTTGTGGACTCGAAAGAGGAGCTTCCTCCCCAAAGTATGCTACTCTGTCTAGGTTGATAGAGAATCCCGCCTTGTGATCTCCTGATGGAATGCCTTCCCTTAGTCCCATGAAATGAGCTATTGCCTCATCATTTTCAAAGACATCAAGATCAGGTGGTCCTTGTTGATCCCACTCTATAAGCTCAGGGTGTATAAGACAAACACTTTCACTACTGTTTGACTTTGGTTGACTAAATAGGACTACAAATATGGTGCCTATGAAATTGGACTGTGATGAGGATGCATCACTTGAGGTCTGATGAATGATATGTTTGTCTATACAGGGTTGTTTGGTAATGGTCAATTGTTCAAATAGGTCTGCTAGGTTTATGATAATATCGACTTGAGGGAAAAAGTAAGGGATTGATGGTTCAGAGTCATGGAGTGATTGCCACTCATACTCATTGGATTCAGTCTCAAAGGAATGTTCTTCTGATGTCTCACTTCCTTGGGTATCATCTATTGCTAAGTGTAGGTTTATTTGGGATTGTGTGGATCCCTCTTTGGCTGGAAAAAACTGCGCTAATATGTTGCTTATTAGGACATGCTCAGTGTTGTGCCCTTGGTGCATCTCTACTATTTGCTCATGATTGACTTGAATGTATTGAACCACAGGACTAGTTCTTTGTTGTCCATAGCCCAAACCTCTAGTGTTTCTTTGGGTTGGTGGGAGAGGCAATTCATATATGCCCTGTTGTCTTTCCCCCAGTCTGGTTGTACCATCATACCCAAACCTTTGTATCATTGTGTAATCGTTGCCATAGTTTGCCAAAGGTAAGGGTGGTCAGACTGTCTCAGGGGAGTCTCTGTATAACTAGGTATTGATGTCTTTCTCAAAAGGATTCTCTTTTGCTATGTCCCCCCATCAGACAAAGGTTGTGGGTGGACATCTAAAAAGAACCGGCTGCTAAGTTTCTGTTGCAATGACAGGTGGTGGCATACCATGAGTTCTAGGGCTTAAAGGCATGTGCATGATTGTGAAATCCTCTTCATATCTATATTCACCACATCCTTTGTCCATGATGGATATCTTGCTTTCTTTTTCTGTGACATCTTTAAGATTTATTTTTGAAGAGGATGAGATGTTTGCATCTTGATTAATGACTATCTTACCTATTGCTTGTGTGACATCCTTGGGATTTTATTCTGAAGAGGATGGGATGCTTGCATCCTGGTTTGATGGCACCTGGTTATCAGTGCTGATTTGGACCACATTGCAATATTGGAAGGGATTGGGATCTCCCTCTATGATGATCTCTTCCCCTTGGTGAGGGAACTTGATGCACTGGTGGTATGTTGATAGTACAGCTTGCATTTCATGTATCCAAGGTCTCCCTAATAACATGTTGTATGCCAATTCAAGGTCTAAAATTTGGAAGGGTGTGTTTTTTACCACAGGACCAATGCGAACAAGTAGAATAATAATACCATTAGAGGACCTTTCCTCTTCATCATATGCTCTGATATTTATCCTTCGGGTGACATCAATGCTTAATTCAGAATATCCTTGTTGCTTGATTAATTTTAAAGTATAAATGTTTAAACCAGCTCCACCATCAACAAGGACTCTACGGACAGTGCTTTTGTGGATTTGGACAAGCAAGTGTAGAGGATCATTATGCAAGGGATTATGCGGCAGCACATCACGGTCTATGAATGTGGCATGTTTTTTAGCTGCTATATGATTGACCATGGTTTGAAATCTTTCAGGTGTTATGTCTCTTGGGACAACTACATTTTGAAGTGCTTGGTCAAGTGCTATTTTATGCTGTGGAGATATGCGCAAGAGGTCAAACATGGATATCTGGACAGGTGTGCGCTTCAATTGGTCCACTATGCTTGTTTGTGGATCCGAGTTTGCTATAGGATTGGCTGATGTAGTAGCTAAGGATGGTACTCCTTGCAAGACAACTCTAGCATGACGTGTAGTTATAGCGCAATTGTTACCTTGGTCCCTGATAGTGATGGCGGCCACATGATTATCTAAAGGATTTAGGCAATTTATGACATTATCACTATTGGAATATGTATAGTTAACTTTATTGGTTTGTCCACTAGACCCAAAGGTTTTTCCTTTGTTGTGATCATGGAAGGTATCATTAAAAATGGTGTGATTAGTTGTGCCTTTAGCTTGAGTGTTCGTCACATCGATAATCCCTATGTCAATGAGATCTTGGATAGCATGTTTCAATCGGTAGCAGTTGGTTGTTTTGTGCCCCTTGACCCGATGAAAGTCATAGAAGTCTTTGTCATTGTATCACCTTGGATTGTTTTCCTCTTGTTCAAAGTCTTTGATTGCTGGGAGAGTGATAGTGTTTTATTGTATCAGCTTACGTAAAGCGGATTCTATTGGCTCTCCCAATGGTGTGAAATCTCTTTGTTGGAATTGAAACTGTGGTTTGGGTTGATTCTATTGATGACTATTTGACACAGTGGCTGCTTGCACAGGGAGAGGTTGGTTCTGGATGTGTGCTTGTTGAGTGGGCCCTATGGGGTTTTGGTTTACCATAGGTGCACTTTGCAGTGACACCTTGGGTTGCGCATAGTTGACCATCTTTACATAAATGACACCATCACTAGTGACATTTTTGTTCTTGTTCCACCACATATCTTTTTCCGTTGCATTCTTTTTTGTGTTCATTTGCATAGGATCTACAAGGATTCCTCTTTTGACCAAGTTTTGTTCACACCAAACTCCTCTTTCGATGATTTGTGTGAAGTTTGGAGCTAACTGTAGTTCTGTTGTAAATGACATGTCTGGGATCAGATTGTCAACAAACATGACTATCAAGTCTTGTTCAGGCACGTCATATGTTATACGGTTTTCCGTGTTCCTCCACCTCTATAGGAATTTCACAAAGGACTCTCCATCTTTTTGTTTAATGTCGCAAAGGTCCTTGATGCTGACCTTGCACTCGATGTTATGATGGAAGTGTGCGATGAAATTTTCAGCCAATTGTCCCCAAGACTGAATGCCATGAGGAAGATGTGAGAACCATTCCATTGTTGGTCCAGCTAAACTTTATGGGAACAGCTGCATTAGATATGTCTCATCATTAGCAACTTCGACGCAACTAGCAAAGAACTCTCGTATATGCTCAATAGGGTTGGTGCTCCCCCTATACTTGTCAAATTTTGGCACTGAGAAGTGGTTTGGGAATGGAGACATTTGAATAGAATGGTCAAAGGGGTATGGGTATAAATCCTCTGCGGTATAAGATTTAGTTTGCCCCTAATTTTGCATATCCATCATTTGGGTTTGAAGGTTTTGCATTTGTTGCATTAGCATGTCCGTTTGATATTGCGACTGATGCGTGTGGACATTCCTTTGTGCTGTGGTGGGTATGAGGCTGCGCCTCTGTGTCCCTTGAGTAGGAACATATGATTTCATCCTAGGGACTTGATATTGATTCCCCACCGAGTGATTTGTAACTATAGGGACATGAGTGGTCCATGGTGGGTTATGATGTGTTTGCGGTTGTGACTGAAACTGGAGTTGATAATGTTGGGGTAGGTATTGCTGCTCCTGAGGTAGGGTTTGAAACTGGGGTTTCTGCTACAGAGGTTGGATATGAGGCAACTGAAGCTGGGGTTTCTATTGCGGAGGTTGGATGTGAGGCAACTGAAGCTGGGGTTGCTGTTGCGGAGGTGGGATATGAGGCAACTGAAGTGGGGGTTGTTGTTGCGGAGGTTGGATGGGTGTTGAATTTGGCAAAGATGTAGATTTGGGTTGGCCTTGACTGTATATAGGTCCTACATAGATGGATCCTTGCGGGCATGATGTGTTGATCCCAAAGTTAGTGTGGATGGATTGCAGCAGTGGCATAGTTTTAGAATAACTGGTGTTTGGTGGGATGGAAAGCATACTAGTGATCATAGGTGCACTTGGTTACGAGTTTGTCATGCCTTGAGTAGATGATGTGCTGGCTTGGGTTGTGTCATTGGTTTGATTGGATACAGTCTGCGTTGATGTGGGTAAAGTCAATGATGGAAAGATCTGTGACACAACCGGTAATATCTGAGGAATGGGAGTAGTGTTTTGACCTGCGAGAGGGTTTTCGGGCCATATAGTTGATACACTGAATTTAGCGGGGAGATTGACTCCCTTCTTTATTAGCATGGCTAAGTAATGTTCAGGGTTCCTCTCTATGACAGCGTCAACTACTTTGGTGGAGTAGGCATCTTTTTCCACATCTTCAATTTCTTCTTCTGTGATATCTTGGAAAAAGGCTGCCCCACGAGGTGGCTCAATGAATAGAGTAGGACTAGTGTTCACGAAGGGATCGTTCTCCTATTCTATTTCCCAAGTGGGGAAACGGTTGATGTATGACTCATCTGGCTGAGCTCTAGCCATTGACCTTGTGTTAGGTCCTCCATGAGGTGTTTGAGACATAGTGTGGTCCAGGTTTTGTAACTAAAACAAGTGAAATAAAGCAAACAAAGAAGAGGATCCTTTCTAAGACAAAGTTCAAGTTATGTTTTGGACAAAGGTAATTCTAAGGACAGATTTTGATATAACTTGATCTCAAAGTGGTGATGATAAAAGATAGGATTTGCCGACCTTTATCTTGGACAAAGTCAATTTGAAAAAGATGATGATGTTTGATAAGATGAGATCAAGATACTTCGAGTCTGAGCTTTTGAGCTAACAATGTTTTAGACAGTAATCGTGCTTTACAAAGAAAGGGTAATCTTAAATGTTTAGAGATTCACACAATGTTCTTTGCATTTTCCTGGGATAGACACTAGTTTTGGACACCAAATGAAGAATTCTTTCAAATTTTTTAGGTCAGAACAGGAATATAGTATCTCTGGTCAAAATGTGGTACAATTTTCACCGATTGCGGTAAAATAAATGGTCAATTGCAGTAGTTTATTACACACAAGGATTTTGATTTGCAAGATAGTTGACATTGACAACCCTAGACTTTAACACGTTTGACTCATTTTGACAGTTTGAATGTTTTGCATTTTCAGAAATTGATCAAAGGAACAAGCACAATAGACACTGTGTTTTTGAGAAATGAAGACTGAGATTGTGTATGTTATACAACTTTTTCAAGTTGCAAATGTTATCACGAGGTCTCAACAATGAACAATCAGATTAATCTAGGTCAAATTGGCTTCAGAATACAATGTTATAGGCCCAATGCTTGAATGTTTGTTATCTCACACAGCAATTGTCACGCTAATAGGACACGAAGGTCCACAACGTAGGTGCCCATGTTTTTTCCATTTCCAGGTATTGTTTCCATGGAGTGAAGATCTCTTTCACTACACAAATATCGTGGGACACATATGTTGGGAATCTTGGGGGGGAATTTTGCAACCCCTTGCACTATAATAAGGTATATGTTCAGAGGTAAAATGGGTTGGCCTCTAATTAATCAAGGTTGTAGTTAGGGTCTGTGGTGTCTCTCCAATTGGTTTGTACATGCGTGACTCACTTAAGAGCCTAGTTGATCACGCTGGCTCCTTAGGGATATTCACCCGATCCATACTATCATCAACACATCTCACCCGAGCTTGGCTAGATAAGACAGAACTTTGGTTCGCGCCTTGCTTATATACCGGTCGAAAGGATTTACTGGTTTAAGGTCGTCCTCCAAGGAAGAAGCGCATTCCCTAGACAGGCCTTTCTAAGAAAATAAAGGTTTGTAATCTAATAGTTTGTGCAAGTGCACCCAAAACTCAAGACACGAGGTAAATCGATTAAACTCCAAATTTTGAAATGTGAACTAAGCTACACCACCATACAAGCACGAATGTTCAATTTTAAGCCCAAAAAGTAGGT
>MU224185.1:791566-804095 GCA_018584345.1 Thuja plicata
GAATTCAATAAATTGTTTTCTTCCTGCTTTAACTATTTTATCTCTTTGATTTAATATTGTTTTATTTGAATTTAATTGTTTTATTTCTCTTTAAAGCACAATTAATTCAAAGTTTCCATTTCTGAATTGAAGAAAGATTTTTGAGAGAATATCTAATTAATTAAATAAATATGACCTCATAATTGCTTTTTCTCAATTATCTGAATAATTAAATTCAATTATTGAAATGAGGATATTTATTTAATAATTAAATATTATTTAATTCCTTTTCATGTGTCTCAGCTAAAGAGGGTGAATTTAATTTAATTAAAGTGCTAGGACTTTATAATTAAATTAATTCGATCATAAGGTTTGTTTAGCCAAATAGATATTTAGGAATTAAATATGATGTATTATTAATACAGATTTAAGATTTTCTGCATTTGACACTCAAGTCGAGTAGAGTCAGTGAAAACTTAGAATTGCCTAGTACAATAGGACTTTGATGATTTAGAAGAATGACAAACGCAACAAAATTGGTTAGGGTTGCAAGATGCCAATTTTGGGGTGTTACAGTATAAAGTTTCCTCACCAGGGTAATGAGGTCATCATAGAAGGAGATCCAAACCCCTTTCAATATAGTAACAACTTAAGGGGTAGTCCATTAAATCAAGTACCATTAGAACAGGAAGCAAGTGTTCCTTCTATCTTTGCTTCAATTCCCATGAAAACACCAAGGACTGGAATCAAAATATCAATCCAAGATAGAGGATGTGGTGAATACCGCTATGAAGAATTCTTCACTATCAGTAACTTACCTCTATCTCCAAAATCATATGGAAGACCGAGACAAGTAGAGGAAGAAGAAACACCAGAATAAGTAGTATTTAGATGCCCACCTACAACATTTCTCAGATGGGGTGATTTGAGTGAAGAGAATCCCTTTGATCCATATATCAATAACTGGTTATACCAAGATCCCCAAGAAACACCATCAGTACAGTACCCTTGGACCGATATGGACCTAGATTTATGATGCTACAATAGTTTAGGTATATTGGAACCATAGTCCTAGGTGAAAGACAAAAAGGAGTAATGGAACTCTCCTTGCCACCTACCCAAAGGAATACAATAGGACTCGGGTATTGTCATTATAGAACTAGTGTGTTTATTTGTGACATTATTGTGGATGAAAAAGAGGTTCTTGATCCAAACTAGGGAAAAGTTAATGTACCTACCCAAATTGATAGCATACTTCAACAATTTTTTCTATAACTACACAATTGATCCTTGAACAGGAAGACCTAGATTATGTGGAAGATTAGATACCTTATGAGTATTCCAGCGAAATTGATTCTCTTGAGTAGGAGTGGGATACCCCTCATACCTCAAGTACCATGGCCATAGGTGAAATGTTTGACCTCTTTAACCTAGAAGATGAACCTTGTGTAGATAAACAATTTGATGTCAACTCCCTGAATGGTCCATCTACTTTTCATTCCCAATTCATTGGAACTATCACTACAGTTCCATTTTCCCAAACTAAGTCACAACCTAGAAATGACCTATCTTTAGACCATCCTGAACTAATTAACTAAGACCAACAAGGACATTCAGATGTAGACATATTTGAAAATGATGAAGCCATTTCTGAATTTATGTGCCTTCGAGAAGGAATATTGTCAGGATACCACAAGGCAGGGTTCTCTTTTGATTTAGATGGGTTATCATACTTTGGGGAGGAAACTCCTCTTTATAGTCAAAAAAGTAAAATCAAAAACAAAAAAGAAAGGTCATTAAGTGAAAATTGAAAGGCTCTTCTTGACCACAAAAAATTTAAAATAAAATACGTGTCCTCCAGTGAAAACCTTTCTAAGGCACCAGAATATACAAATTTGGAGCCTCTTCCCTTAGATGAGGAAAATTTGGCACTACTAGCATAAGAAACACTGGAAGCTAACTGAGGGGATGAGCAACACCCTAAGAATATGTATCTTTCCATATCTATCCCACCTCAAGAAAGAGAGGAATTTATTAGCTTCTTTAAAGAGAGAAAAGTTAACTTCGCTTGGTCATATGCTTACATGTCAGGTCTTGATCCAGAGCTAGTATTTCACCATCTTCCATTGTTTCCAAATTCAAATTTAGTTAAAAATAAACTGAGAAAGATGTATCCACACATTGCATTGCTCATGAAAGATGAGTTAAAAAAACTCTTGGATGTCGGCTTTATAAGACACATTTCTTATGCAGAATGGATCTCAAATATTGTACCAGTCATGAAATATTTAGGTGATATACGCATATGTACATATTTAAGGGACCTGAATAAAGCTTGTCCCAAGGATGACTTCTCCTTACCCAACATTTATATCATAGTGGATCTAATAGCGAGAAATAAAATGTTATCTTTAATGGATGGATTCTCAGGATACAACCATATTAGAATAGCTCCTAAAGATTATCATAAAATTGTATTCACTTGTGCCTGGAGCATATATTGCTGGAATATGATGGCATTTGGGTTGAAAAATGCAAGTGTCACTTATCAAAGATCCATGACAATAATATTCCATGACATGATTCACAAAAAAATGGAAGACTATGTTGATGATGTATTAGCCAAATCCAAACCCAGAGGAACTCATTTATAGGTGCTAGGCCCCAATTTTTACAAGCTAGAAAAATAAAAGGTCTGGTTGAATCCATAAAGTGTGCTTTTTGAGTTACTTCTAGAAAAATCCTAGGATTTATAGTATCATACAGAGGAATAAAAGTGGACCCAGAGAAATTCAAAGAAATATTACACATGCCTCCTCCCATAAATATGAAACAACTTAGAGGACTTCAAGGAAGGATACAATCTATTAGGAGATTCATAGCATGACTGGCTAATAAGTGTCACCCATTTCAACACTTTTATATAAAGGAGTAAATTTTGTATGGATAGAATAATGTCAGTAAGAATTCCAAGTCTTCAAGGATTATTTGTTCAATTCTCCAATATTAGTCCCACCAACTACTACAAAACCACTTCCATTATACATTTATGCAACCAATTTAGCTCTAGGAGATCTCTTAGCACGACATGATGATAATGGAAAGGAGAGAGAAATTTAGTATATTAGCCAAACCTTAGTTGGGTATGAGATCAATTCTTCCCCAATTGAGAAAGCATGTTTGGAATTTATTTTTTCTTCCCAAAAGATGATACACTACATGCTAAGTCATCAAACAAAGCTCATAGCTCTCATAGATCCACTAAAATACCTACTAAGTAAGACAACCTTGACTGGAAGACTCGCCAAATGGGTCATGATCCTAAGAAATTTTGGCATTGAGTATGTGAATAGGAAATACATTAAAGGGAAATTTATTGTTGATCAACTGGCAGAAGCACCTATTCCAGATCACCAGCCTATTGTATTAGATTTTCCTCATTAATATGTTCTTGCCATAAAAGCATTAACGGTAGAAGTCTTGCAATTATAATTTAATGGGTCATATACCAATCATGGTGCGGGGTTAGGGACTTTATTACCCCTCAAGGTGATGTGAATCCTAATTCTTATCAACTTAGTTTTCCTTGTACCAAAAATATAGTAGAGTATGAAGCTCTCGCCACTGGGTTAAAAATTTTCATATAGTGGGAAATACAAAATTTAAAAGTCTATAGTGATTCCTAGCCAGTCATTAGTCAAGTCAATAATGAATACATGAATAAAGTTGAGAAAATGATCTCGTATAGGAAACTAATGGATCAATTGTATCCTTACTTCCATTACCTTATTTTTGAAAATTTTCCTGAAAATTAAAACAAAGTCGCAAATGCAATGGATACTATAACATCCCTGATAGACATACCGGGAAATGAAACAAGATTTGAATTTCTGGTTGAACAACTGATTATACTAGCTTATGATGTCCCTATATCATAATCAATTTTTGTCCTTGTTGGTCCCAAGTCTCCCTCATACAAACACATCTACACCTACCTCAAATACAACTACATTTCTCCTGACTTATCCCAAAACCAAAATAAGTCTCTCATCCAAAAAACCTCTAGATACAGCATTCTCGTTGATACTCTATATAAGAATGTTCTAGATGGTACACTCTTAAGGTGTCTCAATTCCACTAAATCTCAGATAGCCTTGCATGAGGTTCATGATGGTGTTTGTGGGGCCCACTTTGGTTGTAACAATCTAGAGAAGAAGCTCCTCCAAACTGGTTACTATTGGCCAACAATGGAGGCAGAAGCCCATTAATATGTACAGAGATGCAAACAATGTCAAATTCATGGAGACCTTATCCATGCACTAGCTCAAGAGCTCCAACCCCTAACTTCTCCATGTCCTTTTTCAAGATGGGGATTTGACCTATTGGGTAATATTACACCCATATCTTCAAATGGACATAAGTACATAATAAAATCTACAAAGTACTTTACTAAGTGGGTGGAATACATTCCCTCAACATACTTTACTAGTAAGAAGATCTCTATTTTCATATTGAACTACATCATCTGTCGATATGGAATTCCTCAGACCATACTTACTAACCATGGTTCACCCTTTCAAAATAAAGATGTCAAAGATCTTTGTGAGAATTTTCAGATCAAAAAAAATGTCTTGTCATTTTACTATCCCCAAGGAAATGACCAAGTCAAGGAAACTAATAAAACCATTCTGAAAATCCTAAAGAAAGTTTTAAATGAAACTGGTCATGACTTGCATCTGTAGCTCAGTCCTTCCTTGTGGGCATATAGAACTGGTGTCTGAACTCTAATGGAGGTAACTCCTTTTTACTTTGTATACGAATCAGAAAAAATTCTACCTGTTGAAATTAAACTCCCATCCCTCAGAGTTTCTTTGAAGAACTTAACAACGTATGAAGACTATAGGGTAGCCAGATTATGTGAGCTTTAATTTTTAGATGAGATGCGCCAAAGATCCATGAATCATTTTCAAGGCTATTAGAATCACCTTCGTAGAAGCTATAACAAGAAATTCAGGCCACACACATTTAACGTAGGTGATTTGGTCCTCATGGAAAATCAAAAGAATCAATCAAAAAGAGAGAAACGAGGCAATTTTGAACCCAAATGGTTAGGAAAATATGTCATTATCAGATCATATGACAATGGGTTATATCAATTGGAAACTCGGGAAGGAGATCAGCTCTTGGGATACAATAATAGAATACACCTGAAAAAGTTTCATGTCGGATATCCCAAGGTTGGGTGTACATAGTTCAAAATATACTAAAAAAAATACAAATATATATATATATAGATATATAAGTTACCTTAGTGAAAACCTAGAAAACAAGTGCCTTAGAAACATTAAAAAAAAAAAAGCAAAGAAAAAAAAATTGCCCTTTGGTGAAAACCTGGTAAATAGACGCTAATGGGTTACCTTAGTGAAAACCTCACAAACAGATGCCAAGTGTTCAAGTCTCGCTTCACCATCAATGAACTCTAATAATTAGCTAGCACTACCTCAATTCATATCACTAAGCATGCCAAGAAAGAAACCCAATAAGTGCAATCCTCCTAAGAATTTTTGTCTATCCTTTATTTATATTGGTTAAGTAGAATGAGGGTAGTCTTTAAAGTCATTAAAAAATCCTTAAAAATTGCAAAAAGTCCTGAAAAAAATCTTTCAAATTTTAAAGTGTCCTAAAAAAATCTTTAAAAATTTGCATAATGTCCTGAGAAAAATCCTAAAAAGAGCATAAAGTCCTTAAAAAATGATGAAAAATATTTTAAAAGATTCTAAAATAATCCTAAGAAAAAAAAACATTATTAAAAAAAAAAAAAAAAAAAAACTCATCTACGGCAACCATGTTTGGGGTGTCTATGATAAGGACCTTCACCTATGTGATACCCCACACATACCTCGACTCAAAACATATGATCCCTTTGATGGACCAAAAATATCAAAAAATATCCTAAAGAAACCAATCAATCAAAACACATGAAAACCCTTGCAATAAAATCATCTTTGTCACAACAAGTAGAAAGTGGCTATCAAACAAACATTCATATCAAAATGATGAGCTTCATAAATCGACAATGGACTCATGGGACATGTCTTTATCACCAATCCAATCTTTCATCTATTGATCAAAACCAAATCAATCAACATATACATTGTCTCATATTGACAGATACACTTGAAACCAAATAGATCAGTCTTATACAGGTAATCCATCCCTGAAACCAGACACATCCACATCTGATCAAACAACAAAATCAAACTAATAAATAATAAATAAGGTTGTTGACAAAGTCAGTCCATTATCGATTTATCTTTTTCACAATTGTGTTCCTATGCCCCGCAAGGATACCACTGAGTGGTGAGAGTGGCTATGATGGTTCATGACCCTTTTTTTCTTTATTTATTTTTTTATGTAATGTTTGATAAAATTATGGGGCAAGGATGATGTAGGGAGAATGTGATAAGTATTATCATGCATCTGGAAACCACACACACCTACGATCTAAGATAACCCTGGAACAATGTCAAACATTCCTTTTTTTTTCTACTTTTTTCATTCAAAGATCATAGCGGTATCCAGATGGTCAGTATCTGGGTGCATTCGTTACATCTCTTTATTTTCAAATAAGGCATAATGATGAAAATAAGTGAAAATATCTGGTAGTGACTCAGTACATCATTCAAGTTGAAAGCATAAGTTTTTTAATTCTTCTAATTAATTCTACTAATTCATTCTTTTAACTAATTTTATTTTAATTAATTGAGTCAGTCCTAACAAGCACTCAGACATATAACCATAGGTTTTGCATACATGGTAATTAAACATGCATCCAAAAATATAAAAACATAGAAATGCATTCATCAAATCATTAAAACCAATGCATATATCATTGTATGATCATAAAATAGAAGTGCATATCATATATTAAATACATCTCATAAACACAAGTAAGCACATAAGGAAAATCATAAAAACACTGCCAAAATTGTGTATCTTGTATATATCTCAAAAAATTATATGTTTGAGTACAAAATGGGAGCTCGCAAGCTCATTCCAAGATAAAAATCATGTGTATATAACAAAGTAATACAAAACAAGAAGTATGTGTCACATGTTTCTGCCTCTCTCATCATCTTTGGGAGACTGCATGGAAGGTCTTGTCTCAAATGGTCCCACCTCAACTGGTCTAGTAGAATTCTCACCCACGTCTGGAACCGCTTATGCTTCTCTAGTGGGATGTGAAACTACTCATCTACTCTATGTCCTTTGTGTTCAACTTGTCCTTTAAAAGGAAATATAGCTAGGCACCCTCTTCTCTGATGGCACAACTTGCTCATAATGATTTTGGCAATACTTGATCTCCCTCTGCACCTCTTGTCCATATCGCCATATCCTATCTAGGACCTCTCTATGGGATAAGTCCTTAACACTATCTAAGTATGCCCTCACCTTCACCCGAGCATGTCTCTACCCCTCTACATTTATATTTCTACACTTTGCTACATCTAACCTAGCTATAAGATCACCAATTTGAGCCTTCAAAATCCAAACTAATGGGCTTTCTCCCTCATCTACCTACAATGCCTCCCCCTCAGTCATGTCATCCCTATCATCCTCACTATTGCTAGAACTATTGTTGGTATAGTTGATTGAGGAGGATCCACTATGGTCCCCCTCTTCCTCTCCCTCTCCTTCACCCTCTGCATCCTATGTTGGGGCATCATCTTTATGATCCTAAACTCTATATAATAATTATTCTTCCTCCTCCTCCTCTCCCTCCTCCTTGTCAACAACTATCTGATGAATTTATGGATCTTATCTCCCACCCCTACCTCCACATCCTCCTCCCTCTCCATCATCTTTGTCTCTTTCATCTCCTCATCCCTCTCCCCTCTCCCTCTCTGTCCACCTCTACCTCATCCTCCTCCTCTCCCCTTCCCCTTCCACCCTGTTAAGCCCTCTGAATAATCATTGTTGTCACTGGCTGAGTAGTATCAGTTAGCAGAAGTGACCTATGAGTACCCCACCATGTGTTGTACTAAGGAGTAGTACTTTCATCTACCAAACCATATCTCCAAGTCCATCAGAGTGGCCTCAACCCATGAATCTTTGTATGTGCTACATGGGTGGGAATAATTGAGCCCCAAGTAGCTACATCATGTGATCTCCTAGAAAAGAAATCATATGAATCACTAATGTCTTTTACCTCCCCAAATTGACACAGAACCCGCTCTAGGTTATGCAAATCTATCATATGTACATGCTTTGTGGTCCTACCAATCAAATAACATCGATATCTGCACAATGATAAATGAAGGTCCTCACCTACCCAAACAAGACATGTTCTATATGGTCTCTAGATGAAATAAGGAAACATGTCTATTTTCTTCCACAAATACATAGTATAAACCATGTGACTCTACACTATCGATCCATCATACAAGTACACATACAGATGACCCTCGAGTATTACTCTGGGAACAACAAGTTGGCACACAACTATTTGTTCCCATGCCCACACTTAGAATAATGTAGCCCTGCATCCAATCAACCTACATCACTGATAAGCCACATAATACATATGATAGTAAGGGTGTGCCAGCATGCACAGACCCTAAGCATAAACTATCCTATCTCGCACCACCCCTCTCAATACTTCTCCCCAACCAATAGAGAACACATGTTGTCTCTTATTCAGGCATAGGATCCCGCTAATAATATTGCCCAACAACACTCCCACTCTATCCAAAATACCACCAAATCTAACCCATGTGATATCATAAGTATCTTCCAAACCCAACTAATCCTCAGGTAAGACTGCTAACTCTACTAATGTTATCATGTCTAGCTGTCTTGAGAACTCTACCAAGGAACCATGAATAGGAATCTATAGGATGTGATATACATCCTCAAGAATGATAGTGGCCTCACTAGTAGGAAGATGGAATGTGCATGTATTTGAGTGTCATCACTCCAGGAAAGTTGAGATCAGACCACTTTTGGTCATAATATCAGGCATATATGCAACCCAATACAGACCAAGATCTCTCAAAATTTGTCTCTCTACCTCGCTCAGCTGAAATCTGAGAACCATCCCAGGTGGTCTTCTCTCCTGACATCTGAACATGGGATAGGCCATCAGAACAGGACAAAAATAGAGGGATGTGTCAAAATTTGAGTCCAAGAAATCCAACTAAGAAAATTAAAAATCATTTTTAACTAATCAATTGTGGCACTTTTATGTCAAAAGCGGTATAATTATGCAAATGCACACTAATAAAATTTTGGCCAATTTTCAACGATCATAGGTCAATTTTGTGTCTGAAAAAGGTTGATCACTCAACCAAAGTTGACATGGAAGTTATTTTGTCGAAACTTACAATAACTAGAATATTCGTCGTAAAATCGATGACCAACAGGTAAAAAAAAAAGGGCTCCATGATAGATGTTCTGTGCACCTTTCACCCTAAGCCATTTTCATAGTCTGTCACTTTTATGATGATAAACCTATATAAATGACATTAATGTTGACACAAGGCTGTTGAAACAGCGATGACAATACATCGATCAATTTGTCATTTATATAGGTTTCGTATTGACCGTGAAAGTAACAAAGGTCAAAAAAGCTACGAGATGTTTTTTTTTAAATAATATTTCACCCTAGCTTGTAAATCTTCAAACTTGAATGTTGGTTGTCAAGCTTCTCTTTGTTTCGAGAATAGTTTAACATTCTCTACTTAACAAGGCCAACCACGTGAAGGTGAAAGCTCATCTGGCCCCTCCTAGGAGCCTCTTATGACCCTTTACAACACTTTAAGACCTCTAAGATGTATTCTTAGGGATCGTAAAGGGTCATAAGGGGTCTTGGGACACAACAGCTGAGAACTATAAATGTATGCATCATGGTCACAATTGTTTGGAGACATAACATAATTGAGTGGTATACCCAGATGATGCAACGCAACCACTACTCCTCCAGTTCCAAGTTGACACTGCAGGATCCAAAAACCATAGATAAGGAATAAATCTAGAGAAAAAAGGAGGAGGGCCATAATGACCAAAATAATATAGGGACCCTGTATTAGTTTGGTCTTTACGGCCCTCCTCCACTCTCTAAATTTATTCTTGGATCCAAAGTGTCAACTTGGAACCAAAGGAGTAGTGGTTGTGTTGCATCGTATGGGTATACCATTCAATTATGTTGTGTCTCCAAACAATTGTGACCATGATATTTACATTTATGTTTCTCAGCTGTTGTGATATCTAAATTTATTTTTCTCATTTGTCATGTTTATGTACATGTTCTTTATGTGTTTGGCTTCTCTCCCTCGCATCCAAAATAATATTTTCTGACTCTGAATCGAGAATGCACGTGCAACTGCGTAGAATATGCATGGATAACAGGTTTTTATAGATAGAGATGGTTTTACATGATAAATGCATCGGTTTTATTATGGTTAGAACCCAATATCAACAAAAAAATTACAAGAAGATAAACTTAATTTAGTCAAATTACCTGGCTTCAAATACAACCACTGTTCGTTTGTATTTCTCTCTTCCTATCTTTAGGCATCCAATGCTTGAAGTCATACTTGAAGGATGTTCGCCAAAGGGGGTTCTGGATCAAAGAACTCACTTTCACTTAATAATTATGAATCCATCAATGGTATAGTAATTGTTTAGGATTGTAATTTTCCATTGATGGCTTCAAATTACCAAGAAAAAGGTGTTTTCTAGTACAAATACTTAACAACCTCCAGAGCCTTTTGCTTAAATGCATTATACCCCTTTATATTAGTGAATTACAAGTATTTCATAAATTAAAAGAACTATAAATCAAAAAAGAAATTTCAAAGAACAAAACATAGATTTTCTTTATCTGACTATGCTACATAATCTAAAATAATTGTAATGGGGTTTGAAAACCCATTTACTTACAAAGTCCTTGAAATGTTCCTATAACTATCGTAAGCAATAATTTGAATATAATGAATTGTTTATAGAAGAGAAACAAAATTGTAAAAAATGTACTTATGATACGTACATGTTCATTAAATGTCATAACACATGAGTGCTGAAATACTTCTACCGTATAAAGTATTATAACTTTTGAAAAATAAATGGGAGAGTTGTATGTAATGACCAAAATTCATAACACTAGATTGGACATTAAACAAACTATTTATTCTACTCTGAACATATCTAATTTTCAATATTTTTTTTTCTTTCTAAACAATGACATACTACATTAATACATAGTGTGAACCTATTTGTTATATCATTTAACTAGAATCTAAATTGATAATAAATCTACTTAGAATAATAAAGCTTATTACGATGTTCAAATAACCAACATGACTTGCAACTGCATACCTAAATTTCTCTTTCTTGCCTGTGTATCATATTCTCCTTGCCTCTCTATTTCTTGCACCTGTATATATGGCTACACAACTAGATGCATGATACAAAATTCATAGTTTATTACATACAAGATCATAAGCTACATCAATAACTTAGCTAAATCAATCATAAGGTATTTAAAACTAGTTTCGTAAAGAGATGCAAAATATGTAAAATATTGGTAAGGGGTGGCAAGATCAAGGAAGAACTCAAAAGTACAAGACCTAAGGGCCAGACCTAATGCCTCGGGGGCTCATCATAGATGGCCTTGCCTATGTAACTCGTAGAGACATTGTAGTTCAAGTTTAACTTTAAAACCAGTCTTTTAAAGGATGGTAGAAGTGGTTACGCAACCCCTTTCTAGGGTAGAGTCCCCAAAAAGTGTCTCCATCAGCTTCCACCCACTTAGGTTAACAAGGATGAGATCCTAATTAGATTCTACCTACAAATAAATTATATGTAGGCCTCCTCATAAGGTTACTTACCCAACGGTTAGTAACTACGGTGGAGAACCAATTCTTGTAAGATATTAAGGTAATATCCATGATCCCAAAACTATAAGATTTATAATTGTATGAGAGGAGATACATATTACCTAATTCTATGACCACTTATCTTGAAACTTGCATTACATAATTCTATTTGATACTTGCATATTTAGTCATTTCAAATCATAAAATAAGCATAGGATAAAGAAGCATAACCTTGATTTCACTCCACCACAAAAAGTGTGGTTCAAATGCTACAGGACAACCAAAATGTAAACCTCTTTCCTCAAAGAAAATAAGAAAGTACAATCAAAAGAGGGAGGGAAAGTGGTGTTGACTACCAATTGAGTTTGTGGCAACATGAACGAAGCATCCAAAATAAGATTTCCCCACCCTGAATCAAGAATGCACATGCAGCTGCGTAGAATATGCATGGATAATAGGATGGAGAAAAATAGTATTTATGATTGTAATTTCAGTAATGTCTTTATGATACAGGTCAATGTTATGAAGGTCAATCATAATCATATTTACATAAGTCACATGATACATATGCTAAATATTGCATAGTAGAAAATAAACAATTAGAGCTACATACAACTAAATACAACATGACATGGTAGTAATGAATAACCCACCCTTGAAGAGAGAGATATGGT
>MU224185.1:804145-815896 GCA_018584345.1 Thuja plicata
ATACATATGCTAAATATTGCATAGTAGAAAATAAACAATTAGAGCTACATACAACTAAATACAACATGACATGGTAGTAATGAATAACCCACCCTTGAAGAGAGAGATATGGTACTTTTTCAATGTATAGAGTGGAATTTGTTATTGGTAAATCTAGATCAATTGGGTCCACTACAACCTCATGAGATTGAGATTGTTTTAAGGCTATGATAAGGAACACACACGTGTCTGTGGTAGGATAGAGAATCTATGATCCCTTGGAAATGCTTATCAAGTAGTAATGGTAGGATATAATATTTATGTTCTGGAGCTTATTTATCTAAAGGGTATCAATGGCATTCCTCTCTTCACTTAAATTAAGGGTGCAGAAGATGCTTTGCATCATTTGGGTATACCACTGAATTTCTATTCCCAATGGATGCAAAGAAACCTTCTGCACCCCTTATTCGATTGAAGATAAAAGACATTGATCCCCTTTTGATAAAGAGTCTTCAAGAAAGATAGATGGTATCCTACCATTTCTACTTGACAAGCATTCCCAATAGAGAAAGAGAAACCAATGATTAGTAGTTGACATTGAGAAGACCTAAAACAAAGTAAAAATAATGAAAATAATGAATAAGTATGCCAACATAATAAATAAGTGGGAAAAATACATTGATCCAATAATAGAAAATATATTACAAATGCCAAGCTCACGGTCTCAATGAAATAAACAGTGTATAAAACAATATATGGTGCACAACAGCAGCAAGCATACAATGACAACAATAACATTGCATGATGCCCAAGCTCAAATTCAAAATAGTAAGTCTATTAATGTATGATCTAATAGAATCAACCTCATTGATCATTACCTTTGACTCCTCCATCATTATAGAAGAGATAACTACCTACAACTATATTTCATAAGTCATTGAAAACTAGTTTCGTAAAGAGATGCAAACTAAGTAAAATATTGGTAAGGGGTGGCAAGATCAAGAAAGAACTCAAAAGTACAAGACCTAAGGGCCGGAACTAATGCCCCGAAGGCTCATTGTAGATGGCCTTTCCTACGTAACTCGTAAATACATCGTATTTCAGTTCAGGTTTAACTTTAAAACTAGTCTTTTAAAGGATGTTAGAACTTTTAAACCCAACGGTTCATAACTATGATGGAGAACCAATTCTTGTAAGATATTAAGGTAATATCCATGATCCCAAACCTACAAGATTTATAATTTTATGAGAGGAGATATATATTACCTAATTCTATGACCGTGAGTAAAGGGCCACACTGAAATTTAGATATTCCTAAAAAATCTCAGTGGCCACACTTACATTATTTACCAATATTATATAAGTCATTAACTAGATACTATATACACTAATAGTCGATATCCCTTCCATTATGGTGTGTCAAATAGATCACTAATAACCCAAAGTCACACTTGACTAATGTCAACGATCCCTCCTAGAGTTGATAATTAATAGTTTAAAATTCTATACAGTGCATTGTTTCTGTAAAAAGAGGGTTCAAAAGTCATGAAAATGATAATACAAAACAGTTTTCATTTGAAGAAAAAGGGAAAATCTCTTATAAAAGTATTGGTATAATTTGGATAGAAAGGATCACCCAACTTCATAAAACAAGAATGGAAAAATCCCAACTTAAAAGTAGAAGACATGCAAACCTGTCTAGTGATCATATTGTGTTGAAGGTGGCATCTGATGCTGCTACAATGACTAGAGACATTAAATTTTGCATCACTTCCTGATATTGTTGAAGCAGAATTAGACTCCACCTTCAGCACAATATGATCACTAGACAGGTTTGTATGTCTTCTACTTTTAAGCTAGGTTGTTTGCATTCTTGTTTTATGAAGTTGGGTGATCCTTGCTATCCAAATTATACCAATACTTTTATAAGAGATTTTCCCTTTTGCTTCAAATGAAAACTGTCGAGTATTATCATTTTCATGACTTCTAAACCCTCTTTTTATAGAAACAATGCACTGTATAGAATATTAAACTATCAATTCAAGGAATTGCTACTGAGGGCTTTAAATGGATAGTTTTCAATGTCTCCAAGGTTGAATCCAGTATGCTCTTGTATGGGTTAATTTTTTATTTTGTTTAATTTTATATAGAAAAACATAACGAAGTCATAAACAACAAAAAGTTCATGATTTTATCAAAATATGTCCAACGTATCTACATGAAATTCTAAAAAAGTTTTAGTGTCTAAAATATTCCTCTATTAATCACATTTATGCATATGGTCCCAATAAAGTAGTGCACAAACTACACAAAGAAGGCATCGCAGAAACATGATTTCTGCTTTTGCTATTGAAGCAATCTCGGTGGCACTAGCTGCCTCTCGAGCCTTGCACAAGTTGCACTCATTTCCTACATCAGGTATAGACGTAGATGGGGTATATGTAAATGTGGTTTCATCGACCCACCGAAAGTATTGACATCCACTATTTCCCTACAATATCAAATCTACATCAGTTCTTCCTAAAATGATTACTTGTCACATTACTTTTAAACATAAAATATAATTCCATATCCAGACATTTTTCCTATTTGGACAACCCCAAAATTGACACCTAGGATTACTTGTTATGTGTGACGTCTTCAACACACAAGGGCCAACACCACATTAACACATAGGCACATTGACCAAAGCCATCGACGTTATATCGATAAATATTGCACTGTCATTCCAACATATCATTTTTTTTAGTTGATTACTTTGTTCATTCATACTAATTATAATTGCAATAAAAATCAACATACAAATGTAGACAACATCTCAAATCAAATTGCAAAATGACTATTTTCAATATACTGTACAAAATGAAAATGCTTTGTATTTGATGATATAATGAATCTGAACAACATGTAAATGCAACGTCCTAACTGTACATGATGGAAACCATATACATAGTTGTGATTGGGACTTTTAGTCCTTACCACACATTGAAATGCATGTAAAGGCATCTACAGTTGGGGGCATGTCAAATTGTGATATTGCTATCAAGATTCAAGTGTATAGTTTTTTAATTCAAACTTAATTAACCCGTGTTTCATGAGTCGTATTCCATCCATGAGTTTGACATTCACAAATTTCCTTGTGTTAGCTATAGTTAAAAAACTAATCTCATGATAATTGTTGATGTTTTGACAATTCCTCTCATTACTTCTTCTCCGCTTGAAATAATTGGGAGTACCTGGGAAAGATGAGTCGGCTCTACTATACCCTTTTCCATGTCCACTAAATGTGCAGCTAATTTCTTCTTTGCTATCTCCATTGCTCATCATGCTTCATCCTTGTTATATGCGTGGCCAAAATATCAGTATTTAGAGTCAACTCACTTTCTTAGGTACTCCCAATTGTATGAATTGGAGTTGAACAATGTGTCACCTACACTCTTGCAAGTCATTGTCGACACATATCAACGATTGGTGATGCAAAAGTTTCATTAGTAGTAAACAAAGAAGAATAAAAAAAGTAATCTTATCATCATGGTGGACATAGCCTCCAATAAAAAATTTGGATCAGGAGAGACATGTCTTGTATCAAGGAGCCATGTAAATTTTAGTAATATAAATAGTTACAAGTGTCATTTCTAGATTGCTCCAATTGTAGTAATAATAAAGGTGTTGTGTCATAATCAAAGGGATCTACAAATGTGTCATTACTTATAGAGAAGGTGATAGAACCATACCACATAGTTGTATACTTTTTCATAAATGCAATGAATGGTTATTTTCAATGGCAATCAATAAAATATCTAAAGAACTAGTCAATGATATAGGAGTTGGTAATTGTTAAATGATGCCACATATAATTAGACAGTCCCAAAATTATGTTGATAGTGACAATTCATCGATGACCCATCAGATGAATTAAACCAAAAAGGAGGCAGCATCAAACATAAGACCTATATCATCCAATCAGAAATTGGGGGGTGTTTAGGACACACATTGAATCAACACTTCCATATACAGTCAGCCTCACTAACATGCGGTGAGCATTTTATTAGGAAAATTTAATCATCAAATGAGACAAACTCAACAACTAGTCAGTCACAGTCCAATCAGTAATTCTAAGATATTTAGTGATAATTTTTCCTCAAATAGTTTAATTAGGGAGGAGATGACATTGATGGTGGGAAAGGAACTTTAGTCCAAGAGTGCAGATTTGGCTTCCCATTTGAATTGTGGTCCTTGGTGCTCAAGATGGGCAAGAGTTTCAATTAGGAAGAAGGCTAGTGATATTTAATTGATAAGAGATTGGTTTTATTTCTTGTGTATATATCATTATAGTAGAACTCTATAGAAAAATATAGTATGTCTCTAAAGATAATATTGGAAGGATGAGGGCTTTTCACCTTATTGACTCCCTAGTGACTACATAAAATGCAATAATAATAGGTTATACATTGGTGATGGTCTATTACCCTTTTTGGTCTTGAGTGATTTTTTTGTTGGTGCGCATTGGTTCACCTATTTTATTTATGTTGGTGCTACAGGTTTGATAATGGGCCTATCCTATTTAGACCCCACTACTCCAATGTGCAAATGTAATATTTTTAGTTATCAATATAATGGGTGTTGTCCCTTGCTAGCTATTTGCCTACCAAAAAAATTATTGTCCATCTCTGCAATTATTAAAGATTTTTTTAAAATTATTACATTTTTCTATTCTAAATATAAATTAATTAATTTAATCTATCCTTACACCCCACTCTTAAATTATACTAAACTTGAATAATTAATTAATCCTTGAAAAATACATTCCAAACTTAAATATTTTACATTTAACTTTATCAAATATTAAAATATGATATAATTAAAAATATTAATGAAATTTGATTGGTTAAAATTAAAAAGTTTAATCACTAGTTAAATCTTGTGCGTTGCTTGACCAAAATTCAAAAAAAGGTAAAACACAATGGATTCGAAAAAAAATTTGACCATTTTTATCTTTGGTGCATTTTACATGGAGATTAGCCGCCACCATAGTTCATAGCCTACCAACAGCTCAATAAACATCTTTAATAATAAAAATTATAAAATAATAAATATAAGGATAGCTCAATAGACATCTCAAATAATAGGAATTAGAAATACTAACTAAAGTGTTATCTCAATAAACATCTTCAATAATAGAAAACACACAAAATATTAAAAAGACAAGAACAATACTATAGTCATCATAAGAACCTTGATCTCACAAAATAACTCATATGCTACTGAGAACACGAACTTACAACAACATAATAAAAGAAACATTATAAAAGTAATGAAAAAATATCCAAATCACATTCAACCATCAACTTATCAACACAAGGAATGCAAGAAAAAATGAAGCCGCAACTAGGGAGAACTCTTCATAAACTACCCACACAGATTCTCCATATCCAAAACTAATTATGTTGTCAGATGTAAAAGATCCAAGAAACCATTATGCATTAGAAAATTATGATAAGAAAACTTTATAGTGACATATGAGACGTGTGAAATGCAATCACGGTCACAACAGTCAAGAACCATCAAGTCAGCAACATACAAGTGGAAGACACAGAATTACATGCATAGATATGAGAGTTCACCTTTGAGTCACCAAAAAATATGTGACCTCATGCATACGGAAGAGGTCTAGTGCTAAAAAATCCTACAACACAACCAATGATGCACAACTGGAGGAAATGTGCTCAAGTGATGTTCTCCCTCATGCAGATTCACATCAAGACTTGTGGTAAAGCTCAATTAGTTGAGATCCTAATAGAATCTATGCTCTCTATTTCAAGCTATGTTATATCATTGCTTACTTTTATTGTATGTTGTTATTCAAAGAAATAAATATGTTAGAATCATATTGAATTCATCATAGCATTTCAGAAGTTATTTTTATGTGTCATGTTGTACATTATTATTCATGTTGAAATGTTATTTCAAATGCATAAAAAATTTCATATGCACACTTCCAACTTTTACTTTGTGTTGTGGTTAAATATAGTATACTCATGTTAAAAGAAATGAGTTATTACATATGGTATCGAGGAACCAGGTTCAATACTAGACCTAAGAGTTCACCACCTGAAACTGTAAGCAAACTTAAGTTATCTAATGAAAACAAATGAACCTATCTAGATTGATAGGAATGAGAATTTTCTAAATTTCATAGAAGAAAGTTCTCTAGAACCAAATCTATCACAAGAAAGACATGAAACATGATACTTTCTTTGACTATTTTGGGTGTGAACTATTGCTAGTCTATGAAACCTTCAGAAGCGCCATTAAAAGACTCCAGAAGGAGAGGAAGAAATGATCAGTAGAAAACAAAGAGACACCAACCCCTTTATCTTTTGTAAACCGTAATGCACAAGAACATTTTCAAGATTCCCCACCCAAGGGGAAAGATCTATTGGAGGAATAGAGAAACCTATGCATTTGCCTCACCTCCTACTTTATTGTATCTAATTTTGAAGAGCAGTAAATTCCCATTGAAAAAAACTGCATTAGCAGTGATGGTAGTTCGTAAACATGTAAAATTTTGAACAATGTATAGAAAGAATAGTTGTGTGATAATATAAATGATGTAAATTCTTTTGAATAAATAAAGAGATCCAGACTAGCACATTCTAAGTGAGAAACCAAATATTAAGTTACCTATGTTTTGGGGTTTTGTATTGGTACATTAACCGTGATCTGGCGTTGCTATGGAAGCTTTATGACATAATTTATCAAGATAGATTCTATATTTAATGTAAATGAATTGCATAAGTTTCTCTCCCATGTGTGGAAAACTGAAAAAATATTTTAATTAATTTATTTTTTATAATCTTTCATTTTGTAGTTATTTCATGGTGATGGGTAACTATTAGCACATTTTCTTACTTTTTGGTTAATTGTATACACAAGTCTTTATTTTTTAAAAACACAAAATTGATCTAAAGGAGGGAGCTATAGTTTCACAACAAGAATGAGAGAGGAATCAGTTACCTATTCACTCAACAAAGAGGTTATTTCAAAAGGAGCAGCATTTTGACTTCATTTTAAAAGAACTGGCAGAAGCCACTGACAATTTTCATGAAAATGAGAAGCTTGGACAAGGTGGTTTTGGAACTGTATACAAGGTGAACCTCTATTCCCTGAAAGACAGTGTTTCCATGGATTAGGAAATCTATTTAAACAGACATAGAAAATTCTTATTTTGTTTTCATCTTTCAGGGAAGAACAAAAGATGGAAAGAAAATAGCAGTGAAAAAACTGTCTGTGAAGTCAAGACAGGGTAATGAACAATTTATGAACGAAGTAAAACTTGTGGCCAATGTTCAGCATTGAAACCTTATGAAACTATTGGGATGTTGCACTGAGGGAGATGAAAGGTTGATTTTTTATGAGTATTTTCCCAACAAGATCCTTGACACCTTCCTCTTCGATAAGTTACACTTGGTTTCATGATCATTCCCTTTGTCATCGATATTTTTATTATTTCAACATTGTTTGAAAGGCATGATAGTCTAAGAATTGGGATTGCAGATCCAGAAAATTTTAGACTGTCAGATTGGCAAAAATGTTATAATATTATCCTTGGGATTGCCCGCGGGCTTCTTTATCTTTACGAGGATTCAGCGATGAAAATTATTCACAGAGATATTAAACCAAACAATATTTACTAGTGGGATTGGCCTCCATACAGCAAGGTATTATGTCCATTAAGATTCCTATTTTTAGAAATTTATTTGTTTTGTTATGGAAATGTCTATTAGGAAACCCTAGCTACATTACAAATCTAGCTAGGAAACCCTAACACTGATAATGTTATGTTGTTTATACCAGTATTAGGATGATGCACAATGCTCATGAAGCCCTTCCTCCCTAACACTGAGAATGTAATGTCATGTATATGTGTATGCCGTTAGGAAACCCTAGGTACATTACAAATCTAGCTAGGAAACCCTAACACTAAGAATGTAATGTTGTGTATACCAATATTAGGAAATATAGCTACATACTAGTATTAGGACGATGCACAATGCTCTGAAGCCCTTCCATTATTCAGATGATGCAAAATGCTCATGAAGCCCTTCCTCCCGCCCACGATCCGGTTAAGACAGAATGAAGTGAGTTTGATCACTTTTCCTTTTTTTTTGTTTATATCTCGATTTGTTCAAAATTTCTACAATAAACTTAACTAAAGTCAAAATTTTGACCTTTTCCGGACATAAACAAGAAAAATTGATCACAAGCCAAAATGGCCTTTGGTCAAAAGTCAAGGTCAAAAATGAGGCCCAAATGTATTAGTGGCAGCATTAAACATGCAAATGCAACATTCTATTTGAATTTGCAACATACTAACAAGGCATATGTGGAAAGTTTATAAAATGTGGAATGCAAATTTGTGGTATTCTAGTCACAGCTACAAAACAATTGACATGCATATGCAGCACACTTATAATTTCTAGCCAAAAATAGAAAAATTTAAAGGTAATAAATACGTGCAATAAATAAAATAATGTATGAACACTTACCACAGTACTGCTACCCTCTAGTTGACGCAACTTCCACACTTGTTCTGACAGATATGTGACCCCAAAAAGCCCAGTCATTGCTCAAAAGAAAGAAGAAAATGCACAATCAACTATAAGAAAATATTACATGAGATATTTGAGCTCCTGAGTTCAAAGTGACAAATGAGAAGCCCTAATCACTATTTATAACCAATTTCGCTAAACCCTAAGTTTGACCCTTTGACCTTTTCAATATCCATGGACCCTGAAATGTTTAAACTACCATATCTTGCTAACTGTAACTCTATTTTGTGATCCATTTAATCCTATGTGTGTTATTTGACATTTTCAACAAATTAATACTCATCTGATGCATTTTCACTTAATTTGTTGAGGGGGCATAAAAATCACCTGTTATCACTGGGACAAGCTCAGACAGGACTTGATGCAATCATAGTCAAATTTCCCTGATGGAGATAGACCAACCATGCAAAAAGAATCAATACAATGGAAATAATTAATGATAGTTCATAAACAACTCATAAATGAACAACAAGCAAACCCCACAGGCCTTCATATTATCAACTCAAGTTTTAAATCTTACATGCCTAGTAACATGTTAGGTTACATTCCAAGTACACATGTTTGCTTACAAAAAAAGTTATAGATCCATATTGGATGCTAACCTCTCAAAGCTACCTACTGAAAACTCCTTTCCCTAAAGACCCTAAGACTAAAAATATATACAAGACTGCAAGCCACAAGTTGTCCTCCAAGAAGAATAAAATGTGTTACAATAATTAGGTTAGGACCCATAACCATTAGGAACAACCTCCAATGAAAGCATTAAGAGATGTGATCATAAGATAACATTGGCCACAAACATAATAATGAGCTGGCATGATCGTGCACGGAGATTCCCACCGAAAGATCAGAAAATGAGTGGAAATCAGTAAGACCAACCTGGAAACTAAAGAACAGAAAAGGACCAAACCAATCTTAAGATATCTTCTCCAAAAAAAAATGAAACAATATGTGATCATATAAAAAACTTCTCTGAGATTTCTAGAACAAACCCATGAGATCTCATAAGTTAATGAGCCAATTGAAGTGACTGGCACCTAAAACATTAAAACTTCCCAACTGAAATATAACATAAACAAAATGAAAAGAAAACTTTTTGGTTGTTGCAATATTGCAAAGCTCCCAAGATGCTCCTGCATCGTACACCTGGGGTTAATAAAAATTGAGCCTCTACTTTGCATCTATAGAAGAAATCCACAACTGGATAAAAAATTTCATTTTGACCTTAGGGTTCCCAACCCTCATGTTTGAGAATATGAATCTCCACATACCAACTCTCAGTCCTCTCTAATCTAATCTCCACATCCTCGGCACTGAAACAGACCAGCCAACAAATCCACAAGAAGAACCAAATAGATCATCCACATAACTAATCTCAAGATTTTCACTCTTCTTCACAAACCCACTTATCAACCTCAACCACTCATTCTCATCACACATCTAAACACCCTCTTCAATCATTCCATCAAAAATTAGGAAATCAAGAACTTCACCGAATCCACTACCCTTATTCTTCAACCATTCATCCTTCTTCATCACCATCAGCAACTCTATCCTCAAATCAGTCTTCATCTTCACTCTCAGCATATTCATCCTTGTGTTCAAATGCTCATCTTTTTCAAGGAAATATAATCCCTCTTTCCACACCTACATTGCAACATAAGAGACAACACCCTCTTTCACAACAATAATTTGATTAGTGTCAGCAAAGAACCATATGTCTCTTCTATTACACCCTTTGGGTAATCTCTACAATAAATTAGTACTCAACTAAAATAAGTCAGTCTAGAACTCTCAATCAACATCATTTACATAATAAAAAATAAGAGTCTTATCACAAGCCCTCTCATGCTCACTAAACATAATCTCATCAATAGTAACACCCATACTGCAAACAATATTCTAATCAACACCTATCCCAACAAGGTTATCAAATTCTGCCAAAGCAATCCCAATTTCAACTTCAACAACATCAACCTATTTAATATCATAAATCTCATAATCCTCCTTAATAATAAGACACTCCTCAACTAGCTCATCAGATCCTATAAAAAAATTATGAAACTCATCCATAACCACGTCTATCGTATCCTCAAAAATCTTTGTCAAAGCATTCACAGGTTTACATACCTTATCAAGCTTAACCTCGATCTCAATAGTAACCCTAACTTGATTTCTCCAACTGTGAACAATCCTTCTCATAGGCCAAATAAGCCACCTCTTGACCGGTAAATGCCAACTCAGCCTCTTTAGTTTCTTAGTAGCTTCTTCACATTCATTTGCAAGTTTAGGATTCCTCCTCAAACCAACCAAAGCATTAAAAATCTCTAAACTAAACTCAACCCTAAGGTCTTCAAAAAATTTCTTCACACTTATAAGGTTCATCCTATCAAATGACCTCTCTCCCTTCACCAAGTACAACTACCTCTGCTTGGTGATCATACTGCAAGATCTCAATTGCCTCTCACTCGACAATATATTGACCATGCTCATAGCTTGCCTTGACCTAGCAATCTATACACTAATAGGATGTCTCGAGGAAAACAACCCACTCCAATATTCACAATAAGAAACAACCACTCTTTGATCCATCCTCGTGCGAATTCTATACTCTCATAGGTCAAATATACATTCTTCCATCCCACAACAAGCCCTCCACGAGATCTGGATCTCAGGAACAAACCATAAATCACTGCATCAACAAATCACACTTTGATAAACTCATACTAGAAATTATCCAGTAACAGCAACTCAACCTTCGGCAGCAATCCCTTGCAACCACTCTTATGCAAGCCCTTCATTGATGCGAACCATATCTAGTCTCCCCATCTCACAAGAAATGCCCCAGGAACTTTGTAAGCCCATGATTTTACATCACTAGTGTATGCACCCTAAAATGGTCACCTAGACTATGGGCCCCCATTTATCATTTTAGCAATTTATCAAATTCTTGAATCAATGCTTTGCAACATTTTCAATTCAAATCAATTTCCTTGATCAAATTGTAATTAATTCAACTATTTCAATATTTTCTAAGGTTTGATCATTTTATTTAATTAAAAGATTTAATCTCCCTTTTAATTAAATAAAATTCATCTTATTTAATTAAATTAAATTTCTCCCATTTAATTAAATAAAATTCTTCTAATTTATTTAATTA
>MU224185.1:829642-844526 GCA_018584345.1 Thuja plicata
TAATTATAAATAAAACCCCTCTTTTAATTAAATAAATAAAAATCCCCACTTAAAGCACTTTATTTGATGAAAAAGGAAATAAATTAAATAAAAATCCCTTTTTCTTCACATCTTCCTAAGTGGTGGGCGTTTTGCCTCTTAATCATAGCCTTTGATTTTTGCTTCTTAATCTCTACCGTCTGTTTCTCTTTAAAAAGAAACCTCTCCTTCTCATCTATCAATATAGAATTTTTATGTATTGTTATGTTGCAAGTTTGGAGAGCAATTTTGGAGGAGAATTTGAGCACTCAAGCTTGGATATTGCAACTTCTCTCTTCTTGTCTTCTTCTTCTTGCATCCATGGCTATTCATGTAGATTAGATTCATATTAGATTAAATTCATATTTTCTTCCATAGATTAAGTTTTCATATTTCCTTTTATATATTAATCTTGCATTGTTATCATTTAGACTAATTTCCTTTTATGCATTGAAATCATATAGAATAGATTTCATTTTCATGCATTGAATCTCTCATTTCATGGTATACTTGCATGGGCACAACTAGGTCAATCTGAGGGCCTCCATCACAAACCTTTTCACTCCATGACTAGGGAGCTATGATTTGATATTTGAGGCCTCATTCTTGAGCAACCTTGAATGGAATGACTCATAGAAGTGTGACACATTTTCATCACACAACTACTACCACAAGACCAAAACTCGCTTTGATACCACCTGATGCAGTCATAGTTAGAGTTTCCCCAATGGAGACAGTCCAACCATGTAGCAAGATTCAATACAATGGAAACAATCCATAGAAGTTCATAAACAACTCATAAATAAACAAAAAACAAGCCTCATAGGCCTTAATATTATCATCAACTCAATATTTACATCTTACATGCCCAACAACATGCCAGGTTACATTCTAAAGCACATATGCCTGCTTACATATAGAAATCTAAATCCATACTATATGTTAACCTCTTGAAGATACCTACTAAAAACTCCCTGCCCTAAAGACCCTAAGACTACAAATACATACAAGACCACAAGCCACAAGTCGGCTAGAAAAGATCACATCCCCCAAGAAGAAGAAAATGTGTTACAAAAATTAGGTCAGGACCCAAAATGATTAGAAACAACCTCTAATACAAGCACTAAGAGATGTTATCATGCAATAATATTGGCCACAAACATAATAATGAGTTGGCACAATCATGCATGAAGATTCCCACCGGAAGATCAGCAAATGACCGAAAATCACCAAGACTAACCAGGAAATTGAAGAACAGAAAAGGACCGGACCAATCTTAATATATCTTATCCAAAATAGAATGAAACAAGATGAAATCATAGAAAAAGCTTCTCCAAGATGTCTAGAAAAAATCCATCAAATCACATAAGATAATGAGCCAACTGAAGTGACCGCCACCTAAAACACCAAAACTGCCCAACTAGAATAGAATAGCAAACAAAGTGAAACGAAATATTTTTGGTTGATGAAAGATTGCCAAGATTCCAAGATTCTCCTACATCATGACCTAATTTGAAATTTTTTGACACAACGTGACAGGTCGCATTCTATCAAAGAGGGGCAAATGTAGACGCCCAAAAATAGACAGACTTGTGAACTAACATTAATGCGTAAATCATTCTTCTATTAGTTAATGACTATTTAATCATTAATTAATTACCTTATTTCCTCTAAAAATCCAATCTTTTTATCACTTAATCATTTCCCTATAATTAATTAAATAATTAAGTTTATTTAATTAATCAACTTTAATTAATTGATCTTTATCATTTAATTAAATTCAATTTATAATTTGCAATAGTTTGAGTTTAATTATTTAAATTAGCTATTTATTCTTCTAATTTAAATTAATTTCATTTCTAAAATTTCGTGTTGATTGCATGTTAATTTCACTTTCCTCATTAAATTGAATTTTTAATTCAATTAAAATCTAAGAAATCAGAAAAAATCAAAGTGATGAGGTAGTTATAATTTCTAAAATTTTAGAATCCTCATAAAATTGGAAATTTAATTTTTTGAAAATCAAAGAATCAAAATCTTTCCAAAAATGAGAGATATCTTCTTCTTTCTTGTTTCCAAAAAACACTCTTCACTTTTTGAGTTTGAAATGGAAACAAGTCTTCAATCTTGGAAAGTTACCCAAATATTCTCCAGTCTCATCTCTTCTCATCCATCAATCTTGATTTTCCCAAGTTAATCTTGATCACCCATTCAACCCAGAAATCTTATATAAACCCCCATCATTCCTCACATTTGATCATCAATTATTTTAGCATCGAACATATGTCATTTTGTTTAGCATTTATCATTTCTCATATTTGTTGAGTGTGGATGTTGTAAGATCACCACTGAGTGCTACATCCTACAATAGAAAAGAGAAGCAATAAAAGGATGGAGTACTTTACTCAGTTTGAATTTTGTGTATTTTCTTATTTATGGTTGATGTTACTTCTTATTCTATTGATCATAGCATACTTTTGTCTGGTAGTTTTGTTTATTTTTTAAAATGGTGCTACTAATCCTCGTTCTTGAGCTGTGCATATTTCCCTATGACAATAATAGCATACTTTCACGATCTAGTAGACGAAGCTACAACATTAATAGTTGCACTTAATATTAATGAAGATCTAAATGTGTTAAATGAATCAGATGGTATTGCTACAGAGAAAGTTCCAATGCATACCTAGGGTAGCCATACTAATTCAATCGACATGGATAATAGTACTTCAGATGAAGTTGGTGAAAATGTTGTGGATGTTATTGCTGACAATATCAGTGATGGTGTTGCTAACAATATAGAAACAAGTGATGGTGGTGGAATTAGACAGAAGCATAAAAGGAAAGCAACAAAATTGGGGTGTGAGTGGGAAATGACAAGGACATTTCAGATGGATTGAGTTTGAAGGTACCCATTCATTTTTGAAGTGTCAAATCTAAACCCAAGTGAAGCTACAATAAAATGCAAGTGTACAATCTATAGTTGGAGACTTTAAAAGGATAAGAAATTGCATTTGAAACTAGACACCATAGAAAATCATATTGGTAAAATGTATGAGAAACAAAGCATAGATAGAAAGGAACAATTAGTGATTACATGGAAAACACAGGAAGAATGCCATCATGTTAAGTATGAACAATAATATAAAGATTGTATGGAAAGAGAGAAGAACACAGTAGTACACATAGGTTCACTTAATGCTCTATTTAAAAATAAAATGTCAAAATCATATATGTCCAAAACTATTTAGTTGAGTTATATTTTTAATATTTTGAGTAGAGTTCATTTGATGACATGCTACCCCAATTTTGGTACTTTATTAAAAAAAATTGAATGTTCCAATATATCTTGAGGCTCAATGGTTAGTAAATAGTCAATGGGGCTTGGCAAGTTGTCTTGCTGAAGTGGGAAAAATTGATCTCATAAAAAATAAAGGAGTCAAAGTATTTTGCATTATATTTAGATGAAGTTATAGAAATAGATTATACTTCTTGGATATGTATGCATGCATGTGTATACTGTAGAGAAACATGTCTTCCAAAATCATATACTTTGTGTTGTTAAGATGAGGGAGCCCAAAATTTATATCAAGTAGTTAAGAAATCATTAAATAAAATCGCTGGTATGGATGACTTTACAATTGCCAAAAGGTTGGTGCGTGTAGGAGTAGATGGAGTTGCATTGATGCAAGTTCTTAGGAACAATCTTTGCATAAAGCTACATAAAAGTGTTTCACCATATATGGTTCTCATTCACTGCATTGCCTATAGAGTAGGCTTGGTATTTAAAATTGTGATAAATTATGATATGGCAGCTAGATTTGAAGAACTAGTTTACGAGATCAACGAATACTTTTGCAGAAGTCCCAAACATTTTTTAGAATTTAAGAAATTTGCCTATAGATAAATTGATGAAAACAATATTCTTAATGATGTTGATACCAAATGGATCTCCTTGTGTGGACCAAGACAACATTTTTCCTTAGAATATAAATCTCTTATTGGACTAATGTATGAACAACGTGACTCAATAGACATAGTTTCTTAGCTTTTACATAGGTTAAGTGATGTAGAGACATTTTTAACCTTGGCTAGTATTCTCCCCCTATTGGACCAAATGAGCTCACTTGCTAACAAGCCCAAGAAAGAGCTATGTATATTCAAGAATATGCTACTTTGTACAAAATATTAGTCATGTCCCTCGATAATATATATCTAAGTCTGCAACCATTTATGGATTAAGTATTTAATAGTTAGAATCAGATTATAAATTTGGATCATTCTGATATTTTGTATACTTCAATGATAAAGTGGAGCTACATGTCTTTGTTCATGGATATGAGATACTGAATTTCCACTATACTACATATTCTACTATGTGCTTGACTAGATTGAGAGGTGTACCCATTAGACTGGAAGATTTTAATAACATTGTGAATATTGTGAGAGATGTTACAACAGAGATAGTAGGTTGATTCCCTTGAAATAAAAACCATTAGAATCCATGTCTATTGTGTATCCTAATTATTAGAGAATTTTAGATTCAAATTATTTTCATAAGATACTATTGGATTTTGTGGGATTTTTTTACCATAAAAGTGCCAATTTCAAGGTCGAAGGAAAAGAAGTAGAAGGAATTATAAGTAAAACTAAGATTGCAAAGAAATTAGTCTATTTTGCAACAACAATGTATTAACAAGTTAGGTCCTTGGATAGTCCTTACCTATTGGGATCAAAAACATATCTTTGGGCAAAAATAAGACAAACTCCAATGTTGCGGGATGAACTCTTAGAATTATTTATATGTGTTGACTTATTTCAAACCGTGATATTGGGTTCTATTGAGGATGAGAATTTTTTTCGGTGCATTGGGGTTCTTGAAATCAAAGATAAGAAAAAAAAATGAGGCAAGAACCTTGAAATTTGTTTGAGGGTGTATACAAGTTGATATAATATCAAAAAAATTCCTTATGAAAGGGCACTGGCAATCTGGATTTCCATATCTGAAAGGAGAGGATTAGGAAAAAATTTGAATTAGAACAACAGTGGTAAAACAAATAACACAAGAAGTACCAATGTTGAGTACTCAAGGAGACCGCAGAGCGTAAAAAATGAAGGCTATAATGTAGAAGAAAGTGAAGCACAGTTAGATGAGATGGATGAGACATTAGAATTGGGTCAATCATGACAAGTCAGTCAATGACATTAGGCATTTTGGAGGAGACTCTCAAACTACTAATAGGTATTTATACTTTTTACTATAATTCATGAATCCTTTTGCAAAATCCAAATTGACTTTGAAAATATTTTTCTATTTCTACTAGTGGATTTTCAAGTGCACTTTTTAATTTTTTATTTATAAATTGTTTATTCGTGTGTTGAGTAGCTTTACTATGTTCCATGATTCATTGTATATTTTAAATGGTAAACATTGTCTTCAATTTTGATTTATTAATTTTTTTATTTTTGTTTATGAATATTGTTAAACAGAACATTAATAATTTAGTTAATAGATTTTTATTATGTGATAGTAATGTGTATAGTGTATACATTAATTTTACTATTTTACATTGGTTGCCAAGTTGAAATCATTTTAATATTTTTTAATTTGCAGGCTTTCTTTAAACTATTAATCTGGTCTTCAAATGGTGGGTCCTACTACCAATATGTGATAATGCAAAATAATGCTAGGTAGGTTTTGGTATTATATCACTTTGCATAAGTCTATCACATGTTGTACAAGATTGGCCTACCACCAAAATGCGAGGAAGCCATAGTTTTCCATGTACTTTTGTGGGAGCAATGGACTGTCTTATCAATAATTAAATTATTATTTGATCTTTAAATGGTAGGTTCAACTTCCAATATGTGATTATCCAAAATAATGACAGGTGTATCATGTTATTAGAAATAGATCCAATTGATTAATAATATTTTTCTAGTAGTGTTGATATTTGTGACCAATGGAGATCAACAACCCAAGTTCAAAACTATGTTGTAGGTTTTATTGTATGCTTTCAGTTTCTGTGCATGGGTCTTAATTGTGGTTTTCATTGATTTCCATCAAACAACCACGCACTCACTTCATAATTGTATTCATTTTAGATAATTCAATATTTAAGAAGAGTCATAGTTGACATTTTGTGGTAATTCAAGAAATGCAATCAACTAAAGAAATTGTAAGGGTTTAAACTTTGAATTTGTTTAGTGAGATATCAAGTACAAGTAAGTTTAATTTTGGGGCCTCTTGTTGTTCAATTTAATCATTTCTATTTGAAAGAGGGTTTTATCATTATTTTAGGGATTAGTTGTTGAAAATAAGTACTTTGATTATGATAAAATAAATTTTGAATATTCAATTTCCCTTTGGAAGTGTAGTTTGTACATTTCGAGTAAAACCCCAAGTTTAAATAAGATGAGTGGAAATTAAAGAAAAGCTAATGCTAAGAGGTTCATATATGAAGATATTATTTCTCAATTGTATGGATCTTCCAAAAGGGTAAGGCACATGTATTCTATATGATACTATTGTGGACATGGAAACATCTTGTGGGGATCCTTACATCTCAATTAGCAGATGGGATTTATTTGTGAATGCTTATAACAAGAGCATAGCCTCAATACCAATGAATAATGCACGAAGATTGGATTTGGGAAGGATTTTCATCCCCAATTTATTTGTTAATGTAGACCTAATTAGAGCTATGGTAATAAACTATATTCTAGACAATGATTTTGTGTACATAGAGAAGGGGTTTGTATTGCTCATGTTTGATAGGGAATCTATTTGTGAAATGTTTATGTTAAACCGTAATGTCCACATGCCTATTGATTTTCTATCTCTAAGGAGGTAATCTGATAGGGAAAAAGCTAGCTTCAAGGTTAAATGGCTTGCATTTCATAAGAGGAAGAAGAATGATGAAATCCTACTTCATTTTGGAAGATAGATGTTGAGCCCTTTGATTATAATTTTTTTAAGGATTATGTAGTTTCCAAGTGTTGGGAATTGATGTATAGTCTAATATGCATGTGCATCTTATGATATTTTCTACCAAAATTTAGCATACATATACCAACACCTTCTTTGACTTTGCCTTGTACATTTCTAATGGTATTCATAAATCCCTTTTGGATATCACGCAAGGTAGCCCTATTGTTCAATTTAGGTGGTATTATGTATTGTACCGCATTATTTTGTATGGTGGAAGTAAGGTTTATCTTTTCCCTTGAGGCCCAGTGAATTTGAGAAATATAGATAAGAAAAATCAGAGGTTGCCTATTCAAGAATGGATGTATTTATGGGACATGCACGATGAGAATTCCAATTATGTCATGTTTGAGGAATTATTTGTCAAAATTGTGATACAAAATTTTGGGTTCCTGATCAATTTGAGATTATCTGACAATGCAAGGATATTTTTTAGGCTCCTTGACCAAGAGGCCCAGCTAGAAGTGAACCATAATTAGGGAAACTATTTTTTATACCCCAAATACACTCTCATTAAAGTTTACGATGTACCAATTAATGCCCATGTTTTTCCTACAGATGTGTAGCTAGATAGAATTTCTTTCTTATAAATCATTTGGAAGTTGAATGAATCTGATAAGGCTCATTTAGGAAACCCAAAGAAGGGTGCCTTCCACCCAAAACTAATATTTCTATAATTTTGAAATCACGAGAAAAGGACTCGACCTGGAATATTCCAAGTCACTCCCATTTAAGATGGATTTTGAAAAATTTTACAAAATGTAATCCAAAACACTTTATTCATTAGACCAAGGTCAGGATTAGATTAGAAACCTTTTTTCATGAGCATGATTAATTTGAGGACAAGGTAAAAGCACAATAAACTGTCACCCTTTTACAAAGGAAAAGGTTAACAACACAAAAATTGTAAAAATTCAAGGGCATAAAAGTCACATTTTTGTTGAGAATTTGAAGCTGATGTAAACTGATGAAATGTGTGAAATAGGATGAATTTTATGCCTATAATTTTTTTTTAAAAATAACTAAAAAAAAATTAACATTTTTTTGAATTTTTTAGGTCTATTTTTCATATCCTGAAAAATACTGCAAATCAAGAAGTTTACTTCCCGCCAAATCATTATAAGTAAAACATTGTTTTTTCCTCCAATTTTAGAATATGTTTTAGATGATATGTATAGCTAGTGGAAAAAAAAAGAAAGAAGTGCTTTCAATCTATAGTTTTCCTTTTATAAGTATTCAAAGTTGAACTTACCTGAAATCAATAGTTTTTGTCTCCCACCACTTTTCCCCTATGAAAACTATACCAAAAACCAAACTAATTACATATTATTGAAGAGGACTCTCTTCTCTAGTATTTTTTGTAACTTCAAAAAACATTTGAATTGATTTAGCATTTTTTAATATTTTTTGAATCAATGACTTCTCAAAGATTTATATACCTACATGTAGTTTTTAGCAAATTTATTCAATGTTTTGTAGTTAAACGATATAAAATTTATATGTCAAGAATCATCATTCCGAGATCTAGAAAAATGTACTTTTAATTTTTTGACATTTTCTATTTTGAGCATAGAATGGAATGGCAGAAGTGAAAACTTATGGATTTTTGTATTTTTGGAGGTTTGGCTACCAACATGGCATGCCACCTAGGTAGACTCGGCCGAGTCAGACTCAGCCCAGTCAGACTCGACCCAGTCAGACTCGGCTGAGTCCTACTAGCCCTCACATTGGCTCACATAGGAGCCTATTGGGCCACATAGGTACCATTCAGTGTCACGTGGTGCCTACGTGGACTCAGTCATGTTAGACTCAACCGAGTCTTACTAGGCCAAGTCGGGCCGAGTCTATCAAGTTAGCTTAAAAGGTGATAGTTTATTGTGCTTTTACCTGACTCAATCATAAATTCTTCTTCTGATGTCAAATTCATGGTGAGAATAGAGATGGTAGAATAAAAATGAAAAATATTGACCCAACATACAAAGTGGTACATATTGATTTGGAGGAACAAACTACCAACTCATCCCCTAGATTGGTGATTGAGGACAAGCCTCTAGATAGAATTATCATAACTTTTTAAATAGGAGAGGAAGGAAATGACATGAGAGCATTGTCATGTTCTACATTTTATTCTAATGATAAGTTTGTTTATTCCCAAGAATTCAAGGAATTTTTCCTAAAAAATAAAAGGGATCAATTTTCTAATATGGTTAGATAAAGGTTAGCATCAGGGACTCTCACAGACAATGATAATGATTGATTTATAGTTAAAGTCTTAGAGGAGGTTGATTTTTTCATATAAAATATGACTCCTAAGGAGGCAAGGAAAATTTTAAGGAATAGTGGATGTTTGTTACTAAAAGGATGGGACCTCTCTTTTGCAATTGTATTAGACACCATAAGAAGGGAATCTTCACACTTTTCAAACCTTTACCAAATGGAGAGAAATATTAAGAGTTGTATTTTGGGTCATGTTATAGCTCTTAGTATGAGGCACTAGTAGTGAGGTCAAACTGACAGATCTACAACACTTTTTAAAAAAGATTCAATGATTTATCAGGCAACGGTTAACAAGCTTTAAGATTATTTGAGTAAGTTCAAATTTGACAACGAAAAATTGCTACAAATGTATAATAAGGTAGTTTCACTCCTCCCTTCTCCACATCCTAATTCAATATCTTATGCTACTTATTATTCCTATCCATTGGTGTCAGATGCTTTAAGTTCACTTTAGGAGATAAATGCCCTCAAGGATGAAGTAGCAAGGATGTAACATGAGCTCAAAAGGAGAAAAGAGACCGATAAAAGGTTAAAAATAATAATGAATATAAAAGATTCCATAATTTTATTTAAGAGTTTAATAAGTTTATATCACTCCTCCCTTATCCACACCCTACTTCAATGTCAAATGCTTCAATTTCACTTCAGGAGATCAATGATAATCCTTAAAGGATTAGAAGTTGTCATTAGTATACAAGGAAATAGTTTTGGACTGTCGGTCATAGTGTACACCGACAAACAGTTTATAGCGTAACCCGAGGAAGATAGTTCATAGTGTAAACCAAGCACAACAGATCATAGAGTAAACCAAGCAAAAAATGTCTACAGAGTAAACCAAATAGAATGACTACAGAGACATCACCGAGCATAGTCTACAGAGTATACCGAGCACTAGTCTACTGAGAGACAGTTTTATTCTCAAGAAAAGTGGATCTGAGCTACATGTTAGCTAAAGCACCTTAGTCTTTAAAATAGATTTAAACTTAGTTGAACAACCATTTCTTGAGGATCAAGAAAATCATAATTGATGGATTTAATTTGTTTAACTAATTATATACATGAAAACTAGGAGATCAAGGTCAAGTTGTAAACCTTTGATCATTAGAGTTATGAAGAAAAGTGTGAAACCTAATTAGGTCATAATCTTCCATAAATAAATGTAGTAATCAATCAAGAAGATGATTATTATAGTCATAGAAGGATATCTATGGATCAAATAGAGGTTTTCATGTAGAAGAATAGATAAAGCAGAATTCAGTTATGAAGAACTAGATTCAAGGCTACCGAGCAGAATAGAGGTATTATCAATCACAATAGGTGATACATATATTTTATGAACTTAATGGATCTGTAATCAGAAATTCAAGATTGTAAGCTATCAATTCATAATTATTTCTGTCTACTCTCTAATAATTGTAGAAAATAGAAGAAATCCTTCAAGAAGGTGGACTTAACAGTCTTATAGTAAATCTCTTAACCGAGTGCACACATACATTGTGTTGTTAAAATCTCTTAACTGAGTAGACTAAAAAAGTCTGACATGTTACTCCTAACATGGTAAGATCATTAGAAGTGATCACAACTTGTAGTCTTAGCCGACACCTTCCATTTTGTAGATAGTGAAGCTTTGTGGGTTTCATCCCCACCACAATTTTTACCTTTTAACAGGGGTTTTTTGCGTTATCAATTCTTGTGTCATGTGTAATTAAGTTTCATGAATGTTTCTATGATTGTTTACATGTAATTACATTTATGTTGTGATATTATATGCATGAAGAAGAAAAGCTACAATGGTCTGTAATACAAGTTATGAGTACTAAAGTTTAATTGGTAAAAGTTTTTAAGGGTACTGATTTACCCATCCCCTCTCAGTACACACCCTCCCATTATTCCAACAATTGGTATCAGAGCTAGATATCTTATTTGGAAAAGTGCAAATCACTTGATATAAAAGATCATACAATGGAAAGGTATAAGCTTGACAAAAATATTCAGAATCAGAAGTTGCAGATATAGATTTTGTTTGAGCAATACAAATAAGCAAGAATCAAAATGAAAGAGTTATTGGATGAAATAAAAGTCATGGCATCTCGCTACAATGAAACTAACTATCATGAAGCAGAGAGACCTAATTTATTTGATTCATCGGGATTTGGATATGGTAATACATCTGACACATATGAAGGAAGCATTACAAATCTAAATGAAATCTATCAACATCTGACTGAACAAGTGAAGGTGCTGCAGACCGGTCAAGAGACACAGATGGTAAGAATGATTGATGTTATGAATAATGAAAGACAAGATAAACAAGAAATAACTTTAGCTATTGATGACAAGAGAAGGATTACTGAGAAATTTCAAGAGAAATAATCTGAGATACAGAGACTTACTGAACATCACATTGAGATCACCAATCAAATAGTTCTTATGAGTCATGAGGCCAACCAAGTCAAAATGGAACTTGCTGGGAAGTTGGAAGTTATTGGTGAACTAAAAGAAGAAAATGAGAAACTGAAGCATGAAGCAAAGATTCAGAAACAACATAATGATATGATCAGGAAAGCTGAAGATAGCACAAAAAGAATGGATGAATTTCTGAATGGACAAAGAAGACTCAAAAACAATACCAGTTTAGGGTATACTAAGCATGAAGAATCATCAAACTGAGCTGATCAAATAGATGTTTACACAAATCCAAGATAAAGTAAGTGTTTGTGTAATCACTAATGAAAACCAGGCCACACATCAAATGTTTGCAAGAGCAAAGCTAAAGGTATTCCTAAATCTACTTCTACATTCATGGGTAATTTTTATAACTGTAACAAGCATGGACACAAAGAACATGAATGAAGATCTAAGGTGAACAAACTAAATAAGGAATCCTACATGGAAAATATTGTCCTACTTGCAAAATGGATGGCCACACATCTCATGAATACAAGAAAAAGAAAAACAAGTATGGAAACCTAAAGAGAAAGAAAATGCTTATAAACTGAGAAGAGTCAGTAACACATATGTATGGGATTAAAAAACATGGGTAAATTGCACAACATGTGGTAGATATAGACATATAGTTGTAAACTGTATGAGGAAATGGATAAGAAGATCTAAAAATTGAACTAGCTCTGGAATGGCATGCTTACACTGTCATAAGGTTGGTCACCTAAGAAAGGACAGCAGAGACTCAGTGACAGAGTCAAGCACCTTTGCAAATGGAAACACTATTGAAGACACCAGGAGAATGAGAAATCAAATGTGGAGGAAATATTCAAACAATGATAATGTTGGACCAAGCAATACAGTTGGTGACACCTCACCTAACGGATCTGGTGATTCCACCACCCCCACCTAAGAAAAACAAGTACGAAACTACACTCTACAAATTTATATTTTACATCATTTCCTATATTCATTGAGAAAAAGCCAAATAAGCATGAATGAAGATGAACTATGGTATTACTTGTTATGTTAATGTGAATCTAGTTTGGTCGGTTAATATGAACCGAGCATAAATTGCATGTCGGTAAACATATTAAAGATAACCAAGTTGACAATATACACCAAGCATCATTGGTAAACATGTGAGAGACAAACGAGTTGACACCTTGTACCAAGAAATAATACTCACCGAACTAAAGAATTTTGTGTGTTGACTGATCATCACATTTTTTTCTATTGAGAAGTAGGCAAAGCACTTAATGCATCACTTAGGGTACATTGTCTATAAAAGGGCTGACAAAAGCTCATTTCATTCACCCAGCGATAAAGAGCTAGAGTAGAGCAAAAAAGAGCGACTAAGAAGAAACAAGATTATAGAGCTACCAACAATAGATTCACAGCCACTCTGACAGATTCTGAGCATCCACAACAAACATCAAGTGAGTATCTAGACTCACCAAGCTAACTTTTTATTTATGGAGAAGCCCTAATTTTTCAAACAATGGAATCCACAACATGGGTCACAAAGATCAAGATCGCAAAGGGAAAAAAGATAGCCTTGATAAAGAACTCAGCATGCGAAGAACCAAACTACAAGTTCTTCCCTAAGCTTGTTTCTCAACATGATGACAAGGGAGCATTTTCTAGTATTCCTCCTAGGGTTTTGCTGGTTGAAGATATCTGTGAATACATTCACTGCAAGGTTGCAGAGATCGGAGACCTTGAGATTCAGGAAGCTTACCAGAAACTATGTAAGGATGGAAAACTATGGGATGAGTATAAGCACATAAAAGTGAAAGGGTTAACTAATGCCCTACCACTAGTAAATTTGAGCTCAAATTTTGACAAAAATTGGTCAAAATTTTGACAGTAATTGGTCGAATGCACGACCAAACTATGACCAAACCTTTCGTCGGTCTTTTTTTGTTGAAATTTTGACATTTTTGTTATTGGTCGCAATTTAGACCAACATAAAGGTCAAAATTTTGACTATAACTCTTCATCAATTTGATACAAATAGCCATCAAAATATACAGGGAAATGGTCGGAATTCCGACCAATATATGGTCAAAATTTCCACCAAAACTTTCGTGGAAAGCACAGAACATATGGTCGAAATTTCGACCAATATTTGGTGGAAACTTCCGACCAGTATATGGTTGAAATTTTGACCAATATTTGGTGGAAATTTCCGGCCAATATACGGTCGAAATTTCGACCAATATTTGGTGGAAACTTCTGACCAGTATATGGTCAAAATTTTGACCAATATTTGGTGGAAACTTCCGACCAATATATGGTCAAAATTTCGACCACCTATTGCAGAGAGTTCAACGTGAAGGCTTTGCTTTCAACCAAGGTATTGGTCACAATTTCGACCAATACTTGGTGGAAACGAGTCTGTGCATCCGACGAAATTGCGACCACATGTTCTAGAGATTTCGACATGAATGCTTTGCTTTCCACCAAGGTATTGGTCAAAATTCTGACCAATATCTGGTGGAAAAAAAGGGTATTGGTCAAAATTGTGACCAACTCTTTGGTGGAAATTAAAAGGGAATTGGTTGAAATTTTGACCATTTCCCTATTATTTTTTTAAAAAAAATTGTACCGATTGATTTTTTTTAAATTCTACTTGGATTCAACTGTGTAGTTTTTTGAGTCTCATTGGCTCTGGGTGATGCTCAAAGAGGTGAAGGACAGGGATCGACTTCCCGGGAGGTCACCCATCCCTGTACCACTCCAGCTAGAGCGCACTTAACTATGGAGTTTCCTCCATGGTTAAACCCACTCTGCTGGCATCCTCATTTGCAAAACCTTCACCAAGTGTTGTGCCTTATGAACCATCCATTAGAAATCCCCTTAAGCTTATCAACTGATAAGCTTAAGGGGCTTTCTAATGGATGGTTCATAAGGAACAACACTTGGTGAAGGTTTTGCATATGAGGATGCAAGCAGAGTGGGTTTAACCATGGAGGAAACTCCGTAGTTGAGTGCACTCTAGCTGGAGTGGTATAGGGATGGGTGACCTCCCAGGAAGTTGATCCCCGTCCTTCACCTCTTTGAGCATCACCCAGAGTCAATGAGTGCTAAGTGTTCCATTCATTCTCATGAGAGATGGGTTCATGTGAACCACTACTCATGAATCAAAAGGGAAGAGGA
>MU224186.1:13698-46483 GCA_018584345.1 Thuja plicata
GACAAATCACGGCAGCATAAACCGTTCCAACAATACACTCGCATCGCTTATCTTCGCAACCCTAAAAAATGCTTATATCATGCGCTTCACTTTTTAGGGCTACTCCTAACGATAACCGTATTAGGATAACCGTAACATAGCTCTTACGTGTCATAGGAATTTGTCATAACCATTTTAGCCATGATCTCCTTACACACAATTCAAGATGCCGACACATCAACATTATTTGCAAGAAATACATTTTACAAAACAAATAATAAGAATAGGAATTATCCAAGGTTGAGACACCTTATTCCTAACAAATATAACCTAATCCAGTTTGTCCATAATGTCTGAATTGAGTTTTCTTTGTCAACTGATCCATGCTTACTTTTGAATTCATCATACTTTCATTGGTTTGATTTTCGGTATTGAGATCATTTTGCAATCTTTCATTTTCAGTCTTGAGATTGATAGCTTCTTGATTTTCACTATTGAGTTGATTTATCATATCTGCTTGCTAAAGTGACAAATGATGGATTTCATTTTCTTTTTCCTCTAATATTGTACTTAGAAATCTTTTATCTTCTTGTGCAAAGATTCAGAAAGTTGAGTAAATTTATGAGAAGGTATAAAAACATATGACAAAGGAGCCACACCTTTGGATGTTGCTTCCACTTGATCATCAACATTGGTGGATGAATTATTGATCTTAATGAAGCTCTTTGGTTTTTTAAACTTGTTATAGGATTGATATGTGACATCACTCTTATCAATTGGAGCCATTGGAGTGGTCCTCTCAAACTGACTCACTTGAAGCTGATAATTATGAAGCATTGTACACAATCAAGAGTAAAAGAAGAGAATTCAGAAAGCAAAATCTTATATGTCATGTATTTTTGTAAATTAGAAATGAAAATACATTTCACATCAATATCAAGCGTAGGATAATAAATATGATCATGCAAATGTTTAAATATACCAATGAAATCAGTTATTTTTTTATTCATTGTTTACAATGTGTTAAATGAGTCAAAGAAAACTTAGGACCAATATTATTTTGAAATTTTATGATGAAAGCGTCAACAAGCTTTTGAAAGGAATTAATAGAATAAGGAGGAAAATAAAAATACCATTGTAAGGCTTTACCTTGAAGGGTTCTAGTAAAAAATTTATCCATGAACCTATGATCATGAGAGAAATCACTACAAAATGTTTGAAAATTTTTGACATGGGTCAAAGGATCACTTTTACAATTATAAATCTCTAGATGAGAAATCTCCATGTATTGAGGAATAACGACATGAATGATATCCAAGGACAAAGGACTTCAATATCACAAGTAGGAATTTTTAACTTGGACTGAATCATGGAAGCAAGTTGTTGTTGCAAGGAAGACACAGTTTGATCCAAGCTATTAATAGTAGAATTGGTAGACAAAGTAGTAGGAGATATGTTTGAAATATTTGGAGCATTATGAGAAATGGAAGGAATAATATAGTATGAAAAAGGAACGCTATTGTAAGTGGTCATTGATGAAGGTAAATAAAAACATGGAACACTTGAAGGAATAGTGGGAACATTAGGATTAGAAATGGTAACATGTGAAGGATTGAGATTTTGAATAGAATTTGTTATGATAGGCAGAGCATAAGTGGACACACTAGAAAGAGAGGTAGAAATAGGCATGGAGGTCTCAATACCAGTGGTAGGTGGAATGAAATCTATATCTTGAGAATAGTATCTAATAGACTTGACATTATTATCAATGAGAAGAGAGATATTGCACAAGATATTAACACTATGGTCATCATTATGAATTATCTTCCTCAAACCTTCTACAATGGAAATGATCTCAGGATTAGAGTTTTTTCTGTCCTAACCACTGCTAAAAAAATTCAAAATCATTGGAATGTTTTTTAACTTGTATAGTACGGACTCTTATGGCCTCATTTCATCATGAGAATAGTGGGAAGAGTTATTCTCGATAATATGATTAATGTCATTAGTGTGCATGTTGGTCTCACCAAGATTCTTAGGAAAAATAGAAGGCTCAGGATCTAAGGAACCCATAACTATACAACTTCTCCTAACCAAAATACTATAAGTAGGACTGAAATTAATAACACACATGCACAAGATAATGAAAGAAGAATATATATAATGAAAACACAAGATTTGATAGAGATATGCAATTAAAATAAGCAAAATAGCATACTTTTATGAAAAGCACATCTAACCATCAAATGTAAAGATCTAATGTAAAGCATACAAAGTAGATCTAGCTATGAGAAGATGATCTAACTACCAAAAATCAAAATTAAAATTTTATGAGTCGGGCTCATCGACAATGTACATGGTGAAAAGGGAAGCAATGTATAAATAGGGTAATCACTTATTTTTATGAATTGTATATTTCAGAAGAAAGATGCCCCACTAGGTTCAAGATGAGACTCAAACACTAAGTGGGATAGTGATCCTTCTATAAAATACATGATTATGAAAATGGAAATTATGAAATGTAGTAATGTAAATGATTAATTTAAAAAATGGCTAAAAAAATTTTTAAAACATATTGATACAGATAGATAGTGAGCTGAAATGTATAGAAATGAAAACTAGAAGACAAATTTGACTTGTGGCTAAAATCTAAGCTCAAAATTCTAGGGACATGATGGTAATGGTGACATGTACCTAGGACATGAAGAGAATGGTAACTTGTCCAAAATTTGCATAGATCATCTGATTGTTCCTGATCTGTGTGAATCTTAGTCAAACCCTTATTTAGGAATCAACCTTGAAAATGAAATGAAATTTCATGAAGGAAAGTATAAAAAGTAAAATTATAGATTCACCTTACATAAACCCTCATGGAAAAATATAGAAATCACTCATACCCATGAAGACACTTGAATTTACTTCAGATCCAAAGAGGTGACCTTGGAATGTGATGTAGAATCAAGGATGCCCTCACAAATGCATAGATCTATGAATACCACTCCTAGATCTTGAATGTGTAATCACCTAAAATTGGTCTAGTAAACCTATAGCCCCTAATTTTATTAATTGGTCTCAAAAATCCTAAAACCTAAAGGCCTTCAATGCTAGACCTTAATTATGCAATCAAACCCTAATAATCCCCTTTGCATAATTAAACCAAAATTCTAAATCAAATCATCAATTCAACCTTGAAAAATCATTAATCACTATACATTGTACACCTAAATAAAAATTCTTACACTTTTATTAAAAGAACCCATTTACACATGGGTGTGCACACTTAATCTTGATTAAAAGGTGATTAGGGGAGGGATTTACTAAATTCATCCTCATCCTCCCTCAACAAACACAACTTTGACCAATCAATAATCTCTCACATGGATTAAGCTCAAATAGATTGAAGGATAGTGCATCTCAACCGCTCTTCGTGCCTAAATCCCAGTCATCCATATTGAGGAAGTTTCTATAAAAGAGATAGCTTTCCTTGTTGAAAAGGGAAGAAAATTGTTGAAGTGGGATTATAATGTCACTTTAATTCTAGGTTTTACTCATTTTGTAGAAGTTCATTTTTCATGCTAGCTTATTATTTGCATTTTTCTCTTAGATGGTTAAATCTTAGCTTCATCTTCTTAGCATTTTGTTGCATCTTTTTATATTAAACTCATGTTATCTCATGCATTTTGCATATCATTTCAATGTCTTGAAGAGTAAAGTATGAAATTTCATGCATCATACTCACCTTTGAATATTTTCTTTTGGATTTGTCTAGTCATGGATTCTAGTGCCAATCTAATGAGCATTTATTGAGAATCAAACTTGCTTCATCTAGGAAGCAATAATCTGATTTGGGGGGTTTTCGCATAATAATAGAGTTCAATTTGGTGATTATTAACCCCTAAGCTAATGGTTATTGAGTGTTTGGTTGTTTTTAGGTTGATACCACATATTTCTGGCACTCACCATGGGGCTCGACTGGATTTCCCCTAAATTCTTGATAATCTTGACATTTTTTTGAAACTGCGCTCATTATCGTCCTATCTATCTAATATTCTCGTATGAAAAACTGCTATAGTAATTTATCATTTTTGGATATTATAATTATCGTACGAATTTGCATTCAAATTGATTTATCGTCCTAACCTACAGGAATCATCATACGAGGAATCATTATTCCCTATTTTGTCATATGGTTGCTTATAAATTATCGTACGAGTATCTATACCAATGCATTCTCTATACTCTGTCGTCTAAAAAATAGAGAGCATTTTTAGGGGTCCATTTGATTTGATTTTTGGTTTCTAATCCTTAATTTGGCTTTTTTGGTCTTCTGGTTCCCTAATTTTGCAGCCTAACGCATCTTTTGTAGGATGCTTGATAGAAGATTCACTTGCCAAAGAGAGACACTTAAAAACCCTCTTTCTTGCAAACCACTAACCTCTTTGTGCTTGTAGGATATTTGAAGAAGAAAATTTGACTAAGACTACTAAGCTTGTGGTGTTTGCAGGTTGCCTAAGTCTACATCAACCAAACAATCATGCTTCTTAAATGATTATTTAGGCACATAGTCTAATTAGGGAATTCCTTGTGTGAGCCAAGCTAAGCATTAGGGGATTATGCTCTCTTCCCTTTTAGGAAAGATAAAAAACCTAGACATGTTTGACTTGTATTAGACAAGTAATCTTTTGGCCTAACTTTGGAGTGTTTGATGTGTTTGGTAAAAACAAAGAGAAATAGGAGATTATTATCTTCTCCTCTTTGAGGAAGAATCAAAAATCCAGACCTTCTCTTTGCTATCCACTTTATTTCATGCATACCTTTTAGATGGGCATGTCCAAGTGGGAAAAAGTACTCACCCTTTGAGAATGACCCACGTAAGCATGAGGTGTAAGCCACACCACTCCAACTCACGTTAAACAAATTACTTCTTGGGTCAAAATCCTTAGAATTCAGATACCATTTGAGCTTATACTCGACTCTCTCCTAGCATATAGTAGGGCCCTAGAGGTCTCAGTCACATTCACATGACTACTCATTCCAAGGTTCTTTGTGGGGCTATACGCCTGAATTGTGCTTGCATGGACACAAAGGATGTATTCAAATGGATACCCTTACTAGACTTCGTAGAGTAGCATCCTACCCGATTCACCTCTAAAAGTGGATAATCCAAGTGCAAGAGATAGTAACTCCCCCAAGACACTCATCATATCATGCCCCCATTAGCATTTGGAGTCATTTAATATGACATCACTATACCCTTTGCATAGATGGTGGTGGCAGTATTCTGATTAGCTATTGGGTGTGTACTTAAGTTAGCAAGAAAGGATTTTCTCACTAAGCCAATTGACTATAGGGCTAGAAATTGTGTTTGATTTTCACTCCTTTGTGTTTGATGTGCTTAAATCACCTAGAATTGACACCAAAACAACATAAGACACTTTTAGATACTGACATTATGACACCAAAATTACACAAATTCATCCAAAATTACATAAATTGGTCTGAAATTCATCCAAATCAAGTGGCAAATTGTCCCTGCATTCTACTGTCATTTTGACCCATAAGAATTCTCGTACGACAAAATACCCAAAAAGAATCAACTCATATGGTACGGTAAGAATTATCGTATGGTACTGTGGTAATCGTCGTATGAGTCTACATCAAAATCCAACATCTACATTGATCCTTGATCTCCTTACATTCATCTTGTTTTCATTTGTCTGGCTTGAATCAATTATTGTACCCTACCACAACAATCGTGCATTCTTGACATAGTGATTGGACCTATCTTTGTCTATTGTCTGGGGTTATTGAATGGTCTTGTCATAATCTATCTCATCCAAAATCAATCTCAATCAGCTCAGTCATAAGTGTCACCCAGCAGACATTCAGGTCTCAAATCTTGATACCTTGTACCAGGCTCAACAATCTTTCATTAACATATCTCTCATCAACCCCTCAGACAAGTGATCATTAGGTGGTCTTTGACATTAACCCTTTAATTTAGTCATTTGAAATTCTTGACTACAATTTTCTTTCATGTTAGTATCGACTAGAAGCCAAGAATAGAAGGTTAATCTCGATTCAAAAGGGGAAGTTATTGACAATTCTACTCATGGACCCTTTTCTTTTCAAAAACCAAAATCTTCTCAAAGGGATCCAAATTAAGACCTGTCATCTATATATCAATCAATAACCCTATTTCAAACTTCAAGCCCTCAACATCAATAATTTCATACTGAACATCAAGACACACCAAACATGTTGGCATACAAATGGGGAACCAATCAAGGTCCACAAAGGCACCACAGTAGCATTTCCTCCTTGATTAAGGAACCTACTGAAGAAGAAATCAAAAGGTGTCAACAAGACAAACATTTCAAAAGATGATGCAAACACTTGTGCAACTAGACAAGGATAATTACTTCATGCACCTAGCATCCATAGGAATTAAAATTCCTCCAGACTTTGATATTGAAGGACTAATACAACATGAGGAAGAATATCCTATCGCTATTCTCAATCAATAGTCGCAAGATATGAGGTGTGAACTTAGATATTTGAAGAAAATGAAATAATGATCCTCTAAAAAATACTCACTAGAATCTATATGTCTCTTTTTGTTTGATAAGAATCAATACATGCCACTATTGCCTCCAAAATTTGAGATTCCAAAATATGACAAGTACAATGGGGATGGTGACCCTCAAGACCATGTAAGAGAATTGTGTGCTCTTAGCATAGAATTTATGCATGAAAGGACATACCTAATGATACTATTCCCTTGGAGCCTCAGCAACCAAGCTTTGGAATGGTTCACCAAGGATTCAAATATTTGACGAGCTTGTGATGACATATAACTGATTGAATGTTTGAAGATGTTAAGTTGATCACTGAAATGCAAAAAGATAATGCAAGACATTAAATCAGTTAATGGATTGTATTTTCATTGATGTTAACTTGATATAATCTAATCGATTATAATCAAAGTTTCAAAGACTTCAGAGAAATTAGAGAGAAAAGGATTATGCTTTTAGTAATGCATAAAAGACAAGCATCCACTATGTGAATACAAACACCGATGGATAGTGGAACCCGATGGACAAAGATCACTAAAAGTCAAATCACAATGATGCCTGAGTAAGAACACCATCAAGCATTACCGACGTGCAGAACCAATAGAGTAACCGACGGCCAAAATCAAAGTCTAAACTAACGGAGAAGCCCGAGGAGAACTGGAGTGTTGACTGAAGCTATCAAAGAGTTAAACACCAAAAATAAATTGAGTTTAGAAATGACAAAATATCTAGTTGGCAGAGCTAAATATAGACTTAGCTGGTATTTATCATTGTTTTCAATGACAAGATAAGACCAGAGATAAGTAAAGGATTTAAAGTTGTTTTGTCCAGTTGGCAAGAAGATCTCTACGAGATAAAATAGATTTTGCTTTAAATAAAATAGGCTAAGATTGTGGATCACACCAAGATCAAGGAAAAACAAGAACCTAACAACGGTAATATCATGTCTATAAAAAGACAACTCAATTCATTATGAATTGTGGTGGGTGAATGAAAAAGAGGATGCTGGAGAGAAACTAATGAAGGACAACTTCATATAGTCCTGATCAATCAAGCTAAGGAAATAGATAAAGTTTAATGCGGACACCGAGCAACAGAGCATAGCATCACCAAGTAGAAACAAAAGTGGAGCAAAGGTATAAAAAGGATATATTGATCAAATTATTTTATGAGCTTACAATAGATCTGAAAATCTGCAAGTATAAGTTGTATGTGAACGGATCATACTGTTTCATTTTAACCATTGATTCAGAAAGTCTCTTAACCGAGAAGGATTTAAAAATCCTTTATATATTGAGGTACATCCAATGGAGTATCAAAAATTTTGATCATGAAGATAGCATGAGATGTCGGATACCTATTGACAGGCCAAGTGAGTGTTTGATCAAGGAAGGTAACATAGAGATGCCAGATATCAAGTGACAGACTAATATTTTAAATCCTCTAACAAGGTCACACCTAACAGTGTGTTTGTAACCTTTAACAAGTTTGGCTCTTCACCAAGCTCACTTTAGAAGAGTGAAAAATTTGGGTTACCGGTCCCAAGTGGTTTTTTCCTTAGCAGGGTTTCCACGTTAAAAATCCATGTGTCAATGTGTTTATGAGTCATTACTTTAGTGTTTTGCATTACACATAGCTAATCTGGATTGATTGGTATACTCTAGATAATTTACTATGTTTCAGTAAATTTACAGACTGCTAATCAGTAAACATACAGTATAAGGTTTTACAAAGCATTCTGAGCAGTAGTATTTTATAAAGTTTATTTAGAGGCATTCATCTTTTAGGACTGAAGATAACTAGAGGCTTAATATTGTGGTACTAAGTTTTTTGGTTGATTATTGGAAATATTTTGAGGCCACTGATTCATCCCCCCCCTCTCACTTATTACTAACGATTGGTATCAGAGCTTGTGTGATTAGAAAAGGAGTTTAACATCTCAAAGCAAAAGATCACAAGATGAACAAATGAGATGTGCCCAAGTTGAATAAAGACAACTTTGCATCTTGGAAAAGTAGAATAAGACTCTACCTATCAGGTATTGGAAATGATGTTACTCAATACCTTGATTTTTATTATGTGTTTCCTACAAGACTTCACACTCTTGAGCAATTAAGAGAAAAACATGAGAATAATTGCATGATGATAGAACTTACCTCATCACTCTCCGATGTTGAGTTTGAAGATGTCAAAACCTACACCTCTACAAAGAAAATATGCGATAAATTGAAGCTTGTACATGGAGGAGATGCCAATGTACTTAGAGCAAAGGAAGAAATCCTAAGAGGGAGGTTTGATGACCTAAGGATGAAAGAAGGAGAAAAAATTACTGAGTATAGCTGTAGAATCAAAGAGGTAGTCAATGCTATCCGAGGAGTTGAAGGTGTACTTGAAGAGGAGACAGTGGTAAGTAAAATCTTAAGAACCTTACTACCTGTATATGCTATTAGAGTTTCTTCTATACAATAAATGAGACCAATTGCAAATAATATAGTTACTCTAGATAGTCTGATTGGTAGACTAATTTCATTTGAGATGAATAACTTTGATAATAATGTCTTACCATCTATAGAATCTGCATTCAAATCTTCTTTGAAAATAAGCAATTGAATTCATAGACATTCTATTAGAAATGATAGTGAAAGTGATAATGAGGATCAAGGACTTGATGAGATTGAAGCACTAATGGCAAGAAGATTGCAGAGAGGCAAAGGTAAATACAAAGGTAAATTACCACTTGTATGTTTTAATTGTAAAGAGGTTGGGCACTTTGCTACAAGATGTCCAAACATGAGAAAAGATGATAGAAGTAATGACAGACCCTATCAGAAGAATTTTGATAGAGGTGATAACAAGGATTACCGAAGTAATCGACAATATGACAGAAGAGATAACCAAGACTACAAGGACAAAGGGAAGAAAACTTGTTTCCTAGCTGAGAACAGAGCTAATGACACTAACACCAATTCAGAAGAAGACATTGAGATGGTATTTGTAGCCATGAAGGATGATTCAGATGAAGAGCAAGAAAGGTATGTAGAAACTGCACTCATATCTAAAGTAAGTAAAAATGATGTCTGGATCATAGATAGTGGCTACATTCACCATATGACAGGTGATACTGGAATATGTTCAATCAAAGGAGCAATTAGCTGATATATTCACTAAGCCATTACTGAAGGATACATTTGAGTATCTGAGATAGAGACTAGGGGTTCAACCCTTGTCTATCGGTCAGTAAGATGACTAGGAGGCTGCATCAACCTACCCACAATCTAAAGATCATTCATGTTGATGCATAATCGGGATGAACAAAAATAGATACATCTATACACAACAAGATACAAGTATGCACCAAACACCAGACACAAAATGCTGATGGATAAGGAAATTCAAGGAATATATTTTGTAAAGGCATGGAACATGATATAGATAACTTTTATTTGGTATTGTTGTCAAAGGGAGAGATTATCTCATTATCATCAATAAAGGGAGAAATTTTATTATCTACCCTAAGGGAGAGATTATCTATCTAGGGAGAGATTATCTCATTGAGTCATAATGGAGAGATTATCTCATTGATCAGAAAAGATTATATCCGTATCCATGAAGATAAATTGATTACATATGAAATATCCATCTAAGGGAGAGAACTAACAAAGGGAGATAGTTCATACAAAGAGAGAAATTATTGTCAAAGGAAAAAGAGATTATCAAGAAGAGGAACATTCAAGGCAAAGAAAACATCAGAATAGAGATAGAAGATGCTACATCTATCTAGTGAAGGGATTAAAGATTGAAGATAACCACTCTACAAGAAACAAATCAAACCTATTTTTGAGCTTACCAAAAGTTAGACATTTGTAATAGTTACAATAGCAAAACTTGATGAAATTGTTATATTTCATATTGTATTTGTAATAGTATAGTATGATAATGTAGTATGTTTCCATCAATGTCAAAGGGAGAGATTGATGACATTTAACTGATTGAATGTTTGAAGATGTTAAGTTGATCACCGAAATGTAGAAAGATAATGTAAGACATTAAATCAGTTAATGGATTGTATTGTCATTGATGTCAACTTGATATAATATAATCGGTTATAATCAAAGTGTCAAAGAATTCATAGAAATCAGAGAGAAGAGGATTATGCTTTTAGTAATGCATAAAAGACAAGCATTCACTTTGTGACTACAAACACCGACGGATAGTGGAACCCGACGGATAGAGATCACTGAAAGTCAAGTCACAATGATGCCCGAGCAAGAACACTGATGAGGATTATCGACGAGTAGAACCAATAGAGTAACCGACGACCAGAATCAAAGTCTAAACCGACGGAGAAGCCCGAGGAGAACTGGAGTGTTGACTGAAGCTATCAAAGAGTTAAACACCGAAATTAACTTGAGTTCAGAAATGACAAAATATCTAGCCGGTAGAGCTAAATATAAACTTAGCTGGTAGTTATCATTATTTTCAATGACAAGATAAGACCAGAGATAAGTAAAGGATTTAAATTTGTTTTGTCTAGTTGGAAAGAATATCTCTACGAGATAAAATGAGAGTTTTTCTTTAAATCAAATTGGCTAAGATTGTGGATCACGCCAAGATCAAGGAAAAACAAGAACCAAAAAATGGTGATATCATGTCTATAAAGAGACAACTCAATTCATTATGAATTGTGGTGGGTGAATGAAAAAGAGGATGCTGGAGAGAAACTAATGAAGGACAACTTCATACAATCTTGATCAATCAAGCTAAGGAAAGAGATAAAGTTTTCTGGAGACACTGAGCAACAGAGCATAGCATCACTGAGTAGAACAAAAGTGGAGCAAAGGTATAAAAAGGATATATTGATCATATTATTTTATGAGCTTACAATAGATATGAAAATATGCAAGTATAAGTTGTATTTGAATGGATCATACTATTTTATTTTAACCATTGATTTAGAAATTCTCTTAACCGAGTAGGATTTAAAAATCCTTTCTATGTTGACGTACATCCAATGGAGTATCAAAAAGTTTGATCATGAAGATAGCATGAGATGCCAGATACCTATTGATAGGCCAAGTGAGTGTTTGATCAAGGAAGGTAGCATAGAGATGTCAGATATCAAGTGACAAACTAATCTTTTAAATCCTCTAACAAGGTCACACCTAATAGTGTGTTTCTAACCTTTAACAAAGTTGGCTCTTCACTGAGCTCACTTCAGAAGAGTGAAAATTTTGGGTTACCGGTCCCAAGTGGTTTTTCCCTTAAGAGGGTTTCCACATTAAAAATCCATGTGTCAATTTGTTTATGAGTCATTACTTTAGTGTTTTGCATTACACATAGGTAATCAGGATTGATCAGTATACTCTAGATAATTTACTGTGTTTTAGTAAATTCACAGACTGCTAATCGGTAAACATACAGTATAAGGTTTTACAAAGCATTCCGAGCAGTAGTATTTTATAAAGTTTATTTAGAGGCATTCATCTTATAGGAATGAAGATAACTAGAGGCTTAATATTGTGGTACTAAGTTTTTGGGTTGATTATTGGAAATATTTTGAGGCCACTAATTCACCCCCACCCCCCTCTCCCCTCTTAGTTATTACTAACAGCTTGTCTAAAAGTTTATCCAGAATTATTCTTACAACATCTTGCACATGGTCACCATGTTAAATATATGTAACACCAAACAACACAATGGTGAACCTTTTTTCAAATTCCTTCAAAGATGGAGAAATATGTTCATAAGGTATCCTTGACAAATCCTAGAAATGGAGAAAATATACATCTTCATTAGCAACTTGGTACCCGAAATAAACTACGTGCTTCAAATGCAAAAGTATACTACCTTTAGTGAATTGGTGGAAAGTGTTATTTGAATTGAATAAGTTCTTGTGAAGAAAGGTGAGCTCACCTTATACAAAGAAACTAAATCATAAAGCAATCCCAATAACAATAATGGTAAAGACAAGAACAAATATTGGAACAAGAACAAAAATGTGTTCAACGATGGGGTGGTTGATCATCCAATTTCAATCCCAAGGAACTGATTATTCAATCTATCTAGTAGCATCTAGGATCCTAAGAAAAACTCAAACATTTCATCAACACCAAAGAATAACCAAGACATATAGAAAGACAAAGCACCATGGATAACCAAGCCCAAGTGAAACTTTACTCCTCTAGGAGAACCCCTCGAGGCTACACTAAAAAATTTGTTGGCCAACAAGATTATCACTCTACCAGACTCAAAACCTTGGGAACCAGAAATCAAACCTAAGTGGTGGAATGATAATCACTTTTGTGAGTATCACAAAAATAAGGGACATTTGACTAATGAAGGTATGAAATTAAAACATTTCATACAAGACTTGATTGATAATGAAATCATCACTATTGATGGACATCAGCCAAATAGTGATTACAAGGCTTTCAAACAACCTCTACCCTCTTATAAAAAAGGGGAATCATCAAAGACTCAAGGAGCCAAAGTAAATTATGCCTATGTTAATAATGACAACATGATCTACATGCTTGAAACATGCAATCAATCAATCAATGTGATCATCATCAAAGATAAGAAAGAGTTTGAATCTTCCAACATTGTAAGAAGAAATCAATCTAAGGATACTCTTAAGGGAGTCACCTCCCCATCCAAACAACCTATTGCATAAAAAAAAAACCCTCGACATCAAAACAATTACTCTCATCAATCCCAGCCACAAATTATAACTTGATTGATTAGTTTCTACAAACTCCTGCCCAAATTTCTATTTTGGAATTGCTCAAGATCTCGCCATCACACAAGGAGATTCTTGAAACTTCCCTTCTAGAAACAACTATGCCAAAATACCTTAATGTCAATCGATTCCAAACTATGGTGGGTCACTTGACCTTGCCTCACTACATGTCCTTCTTAGAAGAAGAACATAAGTTTCTAAATCACCCACACAATTAGCCCCTGCATATAGAAGTCTTGATCCACAAGTATAGATTCAAACACGTCTTGATAGATGGAGGTGCCAATTTTAATATATGTACTCTCAAACTTGTAACAACAATAGGTTTCTCAGAGCGTGTTATAGATCCTAGGAGGAAAATAACTATAAAGGCATATGATGGAGAGGAGAGGTCATCAAAGTGGTTAGTTGTATTACCTATCATGGTCGGACTGATTGAGAGAGGCATAATCTATGAAGTGTTATATTTACCTTTGGAATACATCTTATTAGGTTGACCTTGGATCCATGACATGCAGGTTTTCCCCTCGACATATCATCATTGTGTGAAATTCCCACATAATGGAGTGGAAGTCTCTATCTTGACTGATAACACCTACTCTTGCAACAATTTGAAACAAGTCGACAGCATGGTTCCACATAACAAAGAACCATTTTATGGACAGGAGACTGAGAATTCCAAAGAAGCACTCATGAGGAACTTTGGGGGAAAATTAAAAATTAAAGATACTGAAATGGGAGAATATCAATTGCATCCCTAGTCATCCATGTCTAATCTTCCTACATCCCCCAGGTCTTATGAAAATCCCTCGTCGTTATTGAAGACTTATAGTACCTAGACATTAACAGTACAGGGAGTGATGCAGGAGCATCTTGGGTTCCTTGCAATCCTGTATCAACCAAAAATATGTTTGTTTTTGTTTGGTATCTTGTTGGAGACTGCTCGGTAAAGTGTTCAATAACTACTTTGTTCGGTCGGTTGAAGTCTTTATTGTTTCACCGCTAGGCTTCGGTTACTTGTTTCAGTTTTCTTTTACCGACAGGGTCTCGGTGGTCGGTCTTGGCTGCTTGGTGGTTTTCACCTACTGGTCTCCGTGCTCGGTAGTCATTCTCACCGAGTTGGTTTTTCAACGTTGGATCTTCTAGCCGACGTATGCATTTAATTTCCATATTGTAATTAATGTTAATGTTAGAAAATACAAAAAATAGGAAGAGATTTAAGGAAATAATCCAAGAGAGTGAAGCAAGAAGGAAGAGTTTTTACCATAAATCAATAAATGAAAGATTAATCAAGAACTATCACCAAAAGAAACAATAAACTCCAAGATCAACATAAGAGACAATTTTTTTGAAAGGGGAAAACTAAGAAAACCCCCTTGTGATTATAATGAATGAGGTCGTAGCCTAAAGAGAGAAAAGAGAGAAAGATTACAATAACTTCATCCTTCATCCTTGCATTGTGAGAAATGAGAGAGGAGAATCTCTTAAATAGAGATGAGAGAGAGAAGTTAGAATATAACTCCCAAGTCTATGAATGCCACCATTCATTAGTGTGTGTGACAAGTGTTGAGATCCTCTTGAGGAATAAACTAATTTCCTTATTAAAGGAATTACATAAATTGAGTTGTCCTCCCACTTGGACTAGAGTACAAAATACATGTAGGGATTCCCTAGGAATCACCTAAATAAATAAATAATACAAGTAAAGATTAGATATTCTAACACCCCCCTTTAATCTTTACTTGGGGGTGTTTACAACAAGGGGTATGAAACCCAAATTTTTACAAAAATTTGCAACTTGATCTTCAAATAAGCAGGAAATTGTATTGTCTTCAAGTTTGCAAGTGGTCTTCTGGAAATGTGATCTACAAGCAGCTTTGGTAGAGCCAAGAGAAGTGGATGAGTCCTTAAAATGTGTTCAAGTGGAAGTATATGTGTATCTTCAAGTAGCTTTGTGATACATAGGATATGTGGAAATGAATTGATGTCTTTATTGGGTCTTGATGGATCACCTGAAACATAGAACAAGAAAACAAGGCAACTATCCACAAGTAGAATTCAATCTCATATTGAAGTTAGTATAACTTTTGAAATTTGAAACATCAAAGTATAATTTTAAGGAAACTCTCATAGTGAAAACTGAGTTAGAGATAAAGATATATGAAATTGTTCACCAAAATCCAATGGAGCTAACATGATATCAAGATAGAATAAATGCTCAAAGGTTCAAAATGAAAAAGTTAGGTACGAAAGAATTAATCAATCATCTCATGAAAGAAATATACTAATACACAAATGACCATAGACAAGGCCAACTAATGAAACCTGCATCAACATTGCATCAATCACATTGATATAGATAGTCCACTAATGAATCATCCCACTGCAAGTGAATGGTTAATTACTCCACAACCTGCATGACTCACGATCTGAGCAATGAAGGATGCAGTGCATTATCATGTTAGTATATTAATCAAAGAAATATGAGAGAGACAATGAGAAAGTATAAGAATATATGACTCAAGCACCAAATTAACTTAAGATCCCAATTTTCCAAGCATGATTTACCGATGTGAACCATATGATAGGATTATGAGAAGTAATAACATATTGCCTTCAAGAAAATGTGAAATAGAGGGGAAACCCATGAAAAATCATCCTCTCACTGAGGAACATAATAAAGAATAATCCAATGCAACTTTCAAATGGAACAAGTTGATAAACATCAACTGAAGAAAGTGCAACCTAGTGCAAATTACAAATGGAACAAGTTGATAAACATCAACTGAAGCAAGTGCAACCTAGTGCAACTTACAAATGGAACAAGTTTATATACATCAACTGAGTAAGTGCATCCTAGTGCAACTTAAAAATAGAACAAGTTGATATACACCAACTAAGTAAGTGCATCCATTGCATATCACAGATGAAACAAGTTGATAAACATCAACAGAGTAAGTGCAACCATTGCATCTTACTGATGGAACAAGTTGATCAACATCAACTGAAGTAAGTGCATCCATTGCATCTTACAGATGGAACAAGTTGATAAACATCAACTAAGTAAGTGCAACCATTGCATCTTACAGATAGAACAATTTGGTCAACATCAACTGAGTATAAATATAAATGGAACTGTAAAATGAAACAAAATGAATATAAATGTATGGTATAAAGCCATAAAATGCAGCTATGTGCATGTTGATTAATTCAAGCTCATCAATAAAATTATTAATAATACTCATGAAGGCAATAGTGTAAGGTAATCTCATAATCCTAAATAATTGGAGATAAAGAAGAGATAAATGTAGGAGCAACATTAATGTTATGGATATCAGTTAGAAAACTCCTTTGATGATGAACATGAGAACTAATTGAGACAGACGAAAGAACATAATTACTTGATCTTAAAGAAATTTATAATTGAAAATACCCAGACTAATAGAGTAAATAGAATATTAAAGTTTATAGTTTAAATAAAGGTATAATTAACAATTTGAAATGAAATAAATTTGATTTGAACAAAGTAGAGATCTAACAGTACATAATATAGAGAAATACAAAGTGTATTACATTTTAACAAAATGTTAACTGATGGAATTAAGCAAGGAGCTTAATGTATAAAAAAAATTTTACCCTCTTTGTTTAAAGAACATAATCTCATTTTCAGCGAAAAATAATCGAAATGAAAGTTTTCCATGTCTAGTTTGAATGGAATAAGTTAAAATTTGAAATTAAAGAGGACATAATTGCTGAATATAAGCTATAATACGATGAAGTATAAGGGAAAAAGAATCTAAAAATGTAATTTAATACAAATAGTAAAAAGAATATTACAAGATTTTTTTAAGACTTAAAAAAGTTTAAATTTTTTGTTTAAAATATTAAACAAATTTGTATTGCAATTAAATAATGAGTTAGTTATTGAATAAGGTTTATATAGATTAAATGGAAATGGGTTTAAAATGAATTTGAGAAATATAAAGAGAAACCAAATGTATAACAGTTTAAATTTTTTGTGAAATAAATTAATATTTATTTTTAACAATTAAATTGTATTTTGATAAAAAAAAACTTTGATAATTAAGAAAATATGATAAATAATAGAATCTATAAGACAATTAATGGTGTTGCAACAGATCTGCAAAAGACAGAGAGATGAAAGATATAATAATCTACAATAAACACTATAATGAATGCTAAAAAATAATTGAATGTCTGCAATTAAATAATGATAACCTGCATAAGAGCCAGAAGAAACATAAGATCATACATGCATTTAGCAAAAAAGATAGCAATGATAAACTACAACATGAAAAAAAAATTAACCTACAAAAAATAAGAATAACCTGCAAGATGAGCCAAATGTATATATAATTAAAATAAGGGAATTATATAAAAAAACATTATAAACTATAATGAGTGAGCAAGAGGGAGGAAACGAGAGTTGGTGTAGAGAACAAGGAGGACCTCCACTTGTTGCGCAATTAAAGGAGTTGGTGGGAGCGCGGGAACAACTCCACCTGCATATCCAAACCACCTAAAAACCATCCTTACTCCCCTCTCTTTTCCAAATGCAGGTAAGGGAAAATGCAGCGCAAGGAGAGGAAATGATTGGAGAAACATGTGCATGGGAGGAGGGGAGATATAAGGGAGTGCAGGAGAAAGTTTGAAGTGTTGCGCAAGAGGGAGAAAGGCTACGTGATGGGTTGTAAGAGCAGCAAGGAGAGATAAGGGCTTCGAGATATTAAAACTATAAATAGATGTAATGTTAATCTGATGTTTTTTTTGTTTTTTTTTTAACTTTGAAATATAAAACATCGGGAGTAACATTTAAAAAAAGAAGGAGATATATATATATAAAGGTATTAGATTTTTGAGAACCACAGTTAAATGTTGATTAACACTGAGACATCTACCAAATTCTAAAATAGTTATGAATATAAGATAATATTTAATCCTACAGCGATGAAAGAGAAATGAATAAACCAATATTAACCCTGCAAGAAATTAGTGATTTACAAACTAGCAACAGAGATATAATAAACAGAAATATGTGAAACCTGCAAAGAAATATGAGAGGTAAATAATGAACAACAATAAGAGAAAAAATTTAGATATCTTGTTGGATTTTTTGATGCATGAGGAGTGAATGTTGGAGTAGCAGCCTAGCATGAGGAGCAGTGTTTGAACACTAGAGTAGAGACTAGAGTGAGAAAGAGTGAGGGGAGTGGTAATAATTTTGAATGATCATAATGGAATGGTTTTAGCGTATGCAAAGAATTGTGCTATAACAATATTCCTAAAAGTACATGCATTTGGCTGCAAAGAAACAACAAAAAAGAGATAATAAAACTAGATAGATGTATATATAGAGAAAAAATATTGAGATGTATGCCAAAAAAAAATGAGAATAAAAATAGTGAAGGTACGCTTGTAAATCTGCAAAAACACATTAGTAAAGAACCATGTGTTCCTCTCAAATGAGCCCAAATTATTGAAAACTTCTCATGTGAAAGCTAATTGGAGGGTTCTTCACAAAATCCAGATCACGTTTTTTTTCAGATTCAAACTTATCTATGCATAAAATTGAATGCAAAGAGAGGGAGATACAAACAAAGTAAGCTTGCAACCAAATGGTTAATGAAACATAGTGATAGATCAAAGATATGCATGATTTCACAGTAATAGATCAGAGATATTGTAATGTATATCTTGTAAGAAGCTGAAATATTAAAAAGTAAATCTTGCAAGAATGTTAAAATAAAGATCGAATGATTAAAAAACAAACCCTTGCGGTCTCCCGACAGAGAGTGAAGTAGAACTAGATAAACAAATAAAATAGAAACCGGGTTTGGTAGTGAGCCTTCCAAACCCAAAAATATTTTCAAATCCTAGAAACTAAAAAATAGATCTAAAATAATAAAAGAGCTGCAAAAAATGTTAGATCAACCAAGAATGAAAAAACCTGTAAACACTCAAACAAGGATTAGCTAGCTCTCATACCATGTTAGAAAATACAAAAAATAGGAAGATATTTAAGGAAAGAATCTAAGAGAGTGAAGCAAGAAGGAAGATTTTTTTACCATAAATCAATGAATGAAAGCTTAATCAAGAACTATCACCAAAAGCAATAATAAACTCCAAGATCAACACAAGAGATGATGTTTTTAAAAGGGGAAAACTAAGAAAAACCCCTTGTGCATATAATGAATGAGGCCATAGCCTAAAGAGAGAAAAGAGAGAAAGATTACAATAACTTCATCCTTCATCCTTGCATTGTGAGAAATGAGAGAGGAGCATCTCTTAAATATAGATGAGAGAGAGGAGTTAGAATGTAACTCCCAAGTCTATGAATGCCACCATTCATTAGTGTGTGTGACAAGTGTTGATATCCTCTTAAGGAGGAATAAACTAATTTCCTTATTAAAGGAATTACATAAAATGAATTGTCCTCTCACTTGGACTAGAGGACAAAATACATGTAGGGATTCCCTAGGAATCACCTAAATAAATAAATAATACAAGTAAAGATTAGATATTGTAACAGTTAAGGTATCTCATTAGGATGTGTGTGGACCTAAATTTGGGTCTTTGTTGTTTCCTGTGTTGGATATTTAGGATTTGAGTGTCGACCTCTTTAGTGGTCTCTTGTATATATTTAGTTTTATGTTCTTAGATTGGGCAGTACTTCTTGGTAGCGAATTCTAATAGCAGATATAGATCATAGGTATGTGACCTCGCATGTATGAAGATAATATTGTAAGATCTAAATGCATATATTCATAACTGGGAATGCCTTACAGCCTGGCATGTATGATTTTTGATGAAACAATAACCAATTGAAAAATTTTATTTCTTCCTCTCACTTTTTTGTGTTGTTACTTCCAAGTTTTCTTGCAAGTTGGTTTGGATAGTTGGGAGTGCCTTGGGCCTTGGTTCCCCATACCCTCCTTGTGTTAGGTGGTGTCAAAGTGAAGGTTGAGATCTGAGGTTCCTTCTTGTGAACCCTAGTGATATTTGTTGTAGAGTAGCAAATTACGATATGATCTACAATTGCAAAGGGTTTCAAGATGGTTTGTGGGAGAGGAAATTTAGATCTAGGTCTAGCTAATATGCTTAGATATATTGTTGCAAGATTAGATGTTGTTGAGACATCCCAACACACAGGAAGACATCTTGAAGATATTAGTTGATGAAGGGTGCTCCCCTTAATACCACAAACACATAACAGAAACAGAGAGGCAACAACGATTTGCAAGAACAGAAAATGGACTTCTTATTATCTCCACAAATGCGGAATTACAAAATTTCAGAATTACAATATGCAAAGCCACATGGGCATTTCCCTTACAATATTCTATAGGAAAAAGCCCCGAATTATTACCCAGATCTACCCAGAATTGTCCCGAACTGCCTAAGACAACACTACGGGCCTTCTTTATATTGGCAATTTCCACCGCCCGAGAAGGTTCCATAAATTTAGCCCTTAGGGCAGACCAAACTTAGAATTATTTTATTTTTCAACTTAGTACATCAAAGTCGGCTCAAAATAACTTTTGAAACCCAAAAATTTTGAAGGAAAATTATTTTCTGCTATTTCAGGTGGCCCAACTTCCGGAGACCATAAGTCATCACCAGTTGACCCGAATGACTATTATAACCCCATTTCGGAAATGCCATGAAGTGCTCTACAACAACTCAATTTTGAAAGCATCATTGAGCCCAAGTTTCTATACCGAAAATTTTTTAACTGAGCTTGAAGTTTCTGTACCCTGTTTTCAATACCGAAAATTTTCAATATCTTCAAAACTAGACCTGATCTAGCCATGAGACTTTACTGGCAGGCTGATATGATTGAGATGAACCTCCACATGCAAAATTAGAACATTCCAAGATCGTATGACCAACTTACTAAAAATAGCAAGTTTCCATAAATAGCAGCTCTGCACAAGGTAGCCCTTATTGAAAACAAGAACACGTATTTTTGGGTGATGCAAGATTGTCCTTACACCCTGGATGCTCCTGCATCATTAGTGATGATGAAGTTGAAGAAGTGAAAGGAGAAGCTACGCCTACACCTGTGATGGATTGAAGGAAGAAGTGAGATTCATGCGAGCATTGACAAGTTTGAAGTCCACACCTCCGTTTAATCCTCCTGACTATAGTGGAAATTTGGATTCTGATGATTTAATAGACTGGATAACCAAGATGGGGAAATACTTTGAATATGAGAATGTATTAGAAGAGAAAAAGTGAAGATTAAAAGTACAAATTTGAAAGCTCATGCATCCTTGTGGTGGGAGCACCTGCAATTGGATCGAAAGAAGAAGGGTAAAGACAAGATCAAGGTATGGGATAAGATGATATACAAGCTGAAAGGTGAGTTTCTACCTTATTTACCAGATAAACCTAGTTAGGAGAATGTAAATTTTAAAATAGAAAGATAGCTCGATAAAAGATTACACTGAAGGATTTTACAGATTGGACATCAGATCTGGATATGTTGAAGATGAGGTGGAAAGAATAGCAAGATATCTAAATGGATTAAGAATTTTTGTACAAGATGAGATCATCTAGATAAATATGGAGAGTATTGAAGAGGCATATCAGTTTTCCCTAAAAGCTGAGGAGAAATTGAACTTGAAAGATATGAACAAAGACAAAGAGGAAGAGGTGGTAGATTCCCTAGAGGAAGAGGTAGATCTTATGGTAAAAATGGTAGAACTGATCAAGAAAAGAAAAATCAAGACACACATCAAGACAAAGGTAAGACCAAGTGGAAAGGTGTAAGTTCATTCCGAGGAAGAGGCAACTACTCCTAAGGTAGATAAAAGAGGGTTCCAAGGAACTTGTTACAACTGTGGTGAAGAAGGACATGGATCTTTTGAGTGTACACATGCAAGAAAGAAATTTATTAGTAGCAGAAATGCTTTGGTACAAGAAGATGCACCGAATGAATGTGAGAAGGAAGGAAACCTAATGGTCAGAATAATACTATGGAGTGAGAATAAAAAGCAAGACCTTGTAAGGAAAAGTTTTTTCAAGACCAGATGCAGAGTTGCAGACAAAGTGTGGAAGGTAATTCTTTATAGTAGAAGTTTGGAGAATTTGGCATTAGAGGAGATGGTCCCAAAGTTGCACTTGAAAATACTTAAGAACTCAAATCCCTATCAAATTTTATGGATCAAGGATGAGCATGCACTAATGGTGAGTGAACAATGTTTTATGAATCTAAAAATTGGAAAGTACTATAATAAGGTGTTGTGTGATATTATGTGTATGGATTGTTGTCATATTTTGTTGGGTAGACCTTGGAAATATGATAGGCATGCTATACATGATGGAAGAGTGAACAAATATACTATTTGGGTTTATGGCAGGAAGCAAATATTGTTACCTTTGGTTGAAGAATACATTGGAGAGATATGTAGGTCTGTGAAAGTTTGTTTGATGGAAGGTAGACAGTTTGTTAAGGATTTGAAAAGGAATGATATTTGGTATGCTTTGATTCTTAACAAACTGAGTAAGAACATAGAAGATAAATTTCCCGAATAAGTTGAGAAATTGATCATCCAGTATAAGGAGATCATTTTAGATAATGTACCTGATGGTTTTCCACCGATGAGAGATATTAGTCATTATATGGATTTGATTCCTGGAGTGAGTTTTTCAAACAAGGCACCACACCGATTGACACCGACTGAGAATGAGGAATTCAACCAAAAAGTTCATGATTTATTGAACAAGGGTTTTATTAGAGAAAGTTTGAGTCCATGTGTAGTACCAGCAGTGTTAGCACCTAAGAAGAATAGAGAAATGTGAATGTGTACTGATTCCATAACAATCAACAAGATAACAATTAGAATCAGAGAAGGTGATGAATGGAAGACTGGTTCAAGACAAAAGAAGGTTTGTATGAGTGGTTGGTTATGCCCTTTGGTTTAATTAATGCACCGAATACATTTATGAGGCTAATGAATGAATTTTTGAACAAATTCTTGAATAAATGTGTGATTGTATACTTGGATGATATTTTGATATTTAGTAAGACTAGAGAAGGGAATTTGATGCATATAAGACAAGTGTTACAGAGATTGGAAGAGAAATAGTTGCTGATAAATTTAAAAAAGTGTTCCTTCATCATAGAAGACCTTGTGTATTTAGGTTTTGTGATTTCAGCTGATGGTTTGAAGATAGATCCTGAGAAATTTGAAGCTATACTTAGTTGGCCTACACCTGAGAATTTCAATGAGGTAAGATCATTTCATGGATTGGAAAGTTTTTATAGAAAGTTAATCAGAAATTTTAGTTCTACTTGTAATGCTATGACTGAGACAATGAGGGGAGACAAAAGAGAATTCAAATGGACACATGGAGCTGATAAAATTTTTGAGAATTTGAAGGAGAAGGTTGTTGAATTACCTGTATTAGCCTTACCTGATTTCAATAAGGTATTTCAAATTGAATGTGATGCAAGTGGAAGTGCAATAGGATTTGTGTTGACACAAGAAGGTAAAATTTTGCTTTCTTTTGTGGAAAATTTGAATGATGCTAAGAGGAAATATTTTTTCTATAATCAATAATTCTATGCTATTGTTGAAGTTGTGAAGAAATGGAGACATTATTTGATGCCGAGTGAATTTGTGTTATATACTGATCATAAGGCTTCACAATATTTGGGTAGTCAGAATAAGTTGAATCAGAGACATGTGAAATGGGTAGAGTATTTGGAGAGTTTCACATTTGTGATAAAGCATAAGAGTGGAGTTTCTAACTGATTTGTTGATGCATTAAGTAGAAGATCTTTGTTGACTGAAATGGGAATTGAGGTTCTTGGTTTTGATGACATGAAGCATTTGTATGAAAATGACCCTAATTTTTTAGAGCAGTAGAGAATGTGAAAAACACCTATTCCAAATCAACCGAGTAAGTATGAAGACTATTTTATTCAAGAAGATATGTTGTTCAAAGGTATTCAGTTGTTCATACCGAGAGGATCAATGAGAACCAATTTGATAAAGGAAAAACATAGTAGTGGTTTGGCTGGACATTTTGGTATTGATAAGACATTGAGTTTACTTAAGGAAAGGTATTTTTTGCCTCAATTGTATAAAGATGTTCAGAAATTTGTGAAAATTTGTGGTGTTTCTCAAGTTGCAAAAGGAGTAAATTAGAATACTAGATTGTATACACCAATTTCTATTCCTGAGAAACCTTGGAGTGATATCAGCATAGATTTTGTTCTTGGCTTACCGAGGACAGCAAGAGGTAATGATTTCATATTTGTTGTTGTGGATAGATTTTCTAAGATGACATATTTCATACCATGTAGAAAATCATCAGATGCAGTGCATATAGAAGATATTTTCTTTAAGGATATTTTCAGATTGCATGGATTACCGAAGAGTATTATCTCTAACTGAGTTAGTAAGTTTGTTAGCTATTTTTGGAAAACACTTTGGAAGAAATTGGATACCGAGTTGAAGTATAGGTCTAAATTTCATCTATAGACTGAGGGATGAATAGAGGTTGTAAACCAAAGTTTGGGTAACTTGTGAGATGCTTAATTGGAGACACACCGATTAATTGGGATTTGATATTGGCACAAGCAGAGTTTGCATATAATAGTTTAGTAAATAGAAGTACTGGAAAGACACCTTTTGAGATTGTTAATGGCACACAACCGAGAGGTATATCAGACTTAAGAAATATTGTTGGAGAAGAGAAGAGAAGTTATGAAGGAGAAAATTTTGGTGAGTTTATGAAGACATTGCATGAGGATGTGAAACATAAGTTGGAGCAGAGTATCATAAATACAAGGATAGTGCAAATAGATCAAGAAGACATAAGACTTTTGAAGTTGGTGATGCAGTTATGGTTCATTTGAAGAAAGGCAGATTTCCTATTGGAACATATGGTAAATTGAACATGAAGAAATTTGTTCCTTGAAAGATATTGAGAAGATTTGATAGTGGAAATGCTTACAAAGTAGAATTATCTGATGACATGGATATAGCACCTACATTCAAAATTTCAGATTTGTATGAGTATCATGAACCTGATGAAGAAGTTACAATACCAAGTGATTATCCTAAGAAACAGATAGAAGAAGTTGAGCATATTTTGAAACAAAGAGTTGGTAGAAGTACAAGAGGAAAGGATTACATAGAATATCTAGTAAAGTGGAAGAATAGACCGATTAAGGACTTGTCTTGGATTTCTCAATCTGAGTTGGATTCAATTTAGGTTGTACCTGATTCATGATTCAGAGAATAATTTATTTTAACCCCAGGTGTCTGATGCAGGAGCATCTTGGGTTCATGGAAATCCTCTATCAACCAAAGATATGTTTGTTTTGATTTAGTAGCTTGTTGGAGACTGCTCGGTAAAGTACTTAGTAACTAATTTGTTTGGTCAGTTGAAGGCTTTGTTGTTTCACTACTCAGCAAAGTTAATTGTTTTGGTTTTCTTTTACCGATAGGGTCTCGGTGGCTGGTCTTGGCGGCTTGGTGGTTTTCATTGACTGGTCTCTGTGCTCGGTAGTCGTTCTCACCGAGTTGGTTTCCAGACATTGGATATTTTGGCCAACATATGCATTTAATTTCCATAGTGTAATTAATGTTGGGGTATCTCATTGGGATGTGTGTGGACCTAAATTTGGGTCTTTGTTGTTTCCTATGTTGGATCTTTAGGATCTAAGTGCTAACCTCTTTGGTGGTCTCTTGTATATATTTATTTTTTTGTTCTTAGATTAGGTAGCAGTTCTTAGTAGTGAATTCTGATAGCAGATTTGGATTGTAGGTTTGTGACCATACATGTATGAATATTATTTTGTAATATCTAAATGTATATGGTTGTAATCGGGAAGGCCCTATAGCCCGACATGTATGATGTTTGATGATACAATAACCAATTGAAAATTCTTCTTTCTTCCTCTCACTTTTTTGTGTTCTTGCTTCCGAGTTGTTCTGCAAGTTCGTTTGGATAGTTGGGAGTGCCTTGGGCCCTAGTTCCCCATACCCTCCTTGCATCATGAAGGAACCATATGGTAAAAGCAAGTGTTTCTCTTTCAAAGGAAAATGAAGAAAAAGTTGTTCTTGCCTGACTCTACAAAGGGGAAGATCATAATCAAGAAGTCAAACTTGTTGAGATCTTCGTTCATAAATATGGAAAGGGATACCAACTCATGAAATGAATAGAATATAAAGGAAAAGGACCCCTATGTGAAAATAAAGGATTTATAGAGCCCATACACACTGAGTTCTTGAGTCCAACAGACAAAAAAGAGCTAGGATACCATGAGAAAAAAAAATCCAATCCTTCCTCCAATGATGGTCCTATATTTAATCAAATAGAGGACTCTGATGATGAGACTAGAGAGGAGGAAAAGATTACACAATTATCTTTTGAGAGATAGTTACATATACAAACATAGAATCTCAGTTACCAAGGAGAACTCTACATTCTACATCACTTCATAGCCCCCTTCAAACCAAATGGGTCAACAACCCAAAAATCATGGGAAGAGAATCAATTGATCAAAGAAGAAGTGATGGACAAACAACAACATAGTGATTAACATGAAGATGAGCTGGCACTAGGACAAGAAGATGAACAAGAGGAAAGACACCCTAATTGGGGGCAACTAGTCACTATTTCTCACATACTTGATTTAACTCACTTCATGGATACAAGAGTGCAAGCAATCGAGGCATCTTCACCCCACCTTACATCCATACAGGGAGTTGAAGAACAAGAAGTAGTGCAAGAAAGTGAATATCAACAAGAAGAAGAGGGAAAATTTAGTAAACATGAAGGATTTAAATGACCATAACATAATACTTGGGTAGATCTGATGACATTCAAACCGATTCTCATGAGTACAAGTTTATTCAAGGTATGGAGAATAACCTAGAAGGGCGACATCCAAACTAGAGCCAAACATTCGCCACTTCTCATATAGTAGATATGCCTCATTCTATAGAAACAAGTTCTAATGAGTATGAATAGGATTCCCTCTCATATTCCACTATAGAAATTGAGATTGATGTCACTCATAAATATGCACCTTAGTTTGAACAAGGGGAAAGTTCAAATGTTTCCCAAACAATAGTCCTTCCCCAAAGTATAAATTGGAACTTTGGAGATAATGTCAGAAATTCAATACCGGAACTAGATCCACATCAAGAATTGAGATTATTATTTTAATAACTTTTCTTGAACAAATGGCTACTCAGGAGGAGAATCAAAATGCTAGCGTTAGATCAAACGAGTTAGATCTATGCAATACTAACAAGGACTTTGATATTGATGTTAGGATGCTTCATGGTCTAGGCATTCCTTCAAAGGGTGATGTAATAGATCTTCTCTTACCAGTTGAAAGCCTTGACCATGATAACATGGTGCTATCTTTAGAACCTACTGGATCTTTGTCCCTAATATACCCTAAACTTATCGAGTGGAATCCAAATGAGCCTGTAAACCTGATTTCTTGCCCAAATGACTATACCTTGGTCTGTTACCTTAATTATATTGAGCCTCTTACATCTTCCACTAGCATAATGAGCATGAACATGATGAAGGGGGATATCAAGTTTCCCAGTCTTAAAAGGAAGAATATAAATAAAAAGAGGTATGGCGGTGAAAACCACTTTGTGGCAGTGTTAGAACCTAAAATAGTAAAAACAAATGACATATCCAATGGTGAAAACCTCTCAGAGGAGCCACAGGATGGGAAGCTTGATATCTTGCCTAATCACTTTTAGGAGAGATCTTTAGTACTCATAGAGCCTACACATTTGATCTATCTAGGAACAATAGAATCACCTCAATTGATATATTTAGCACACTCTTTGTCTAAAGAAGAGAAGAAACCATTCACTTGGTTCTTCATGAGTAAAAAGATCAACTTTGCTTGGTCCTACTCAGAAATACCAAGACTTGATACTGCTATCTATTTCTCCTGACGTCAAACCAGACAAACAAAAGCTCAGGAAAATGAACCCTCATGTGGCACTATTGGTCAAATCTGAGTTAGATAAGTTTCTAAAAGAAGAATTCATTAGATTTATTGCATATGCCAATTGGATCTCAAATATTGTGCCTATTTCTAAGAATGACAAATCAATCAGACTGCATGGACTTCTAATATTTAAATAAAGCTTGTCCCAAAGATGAATTCCCACTTCCTAACATCAAATTGATTTTAGACCTCGCAATAGGATATGACATGTATTCACTTGTGGATAGATTCTTAGGATATAATCAGATATAAATAGAACCTGAGGATCAAGAAAAGATGGCTTTTACTTGTGCTTGGGGCATGTTCTATTGGAACGTCATGCCTTTCAGTCTCAAGAATATACAAGAAACATATCAGAGAGCTATGAAAACCATTTTCCATGACATGATGCACAAGAACATGGAATATTATGTCCATGAAACCTTGGCAAAATCAGGAAAAAGAACTACACATATAGCCGACTTAGAGAAAATGTTTGACAGGATGGAACAGTTCAATTTAAGGTTTACCCCAAAGAAATGCACCTTTGGTGTAACATCTAGCAAGCTCATTGGGTATATTATTTCAAAAAAGAGAATTGAGGTTGATCCAAAAAAGGTGACAATAATAATGGAGATGCAACCACTGAGAAATATCAGCCAAATCAGAACATTATAAGGGAAGCTAAACTCAATCAAAAGGTTCATCTCATAGTTAGAAGATAAAGCTCAACCCTTTACAAAGACATTAGATAAGGGTGTAACATTCAAATGGGATGAGGGATGTGAAAAGCACTTTCACAAGATCAAAAAGTACTTAGAAAATCCACCTGTTCTAATGGCACCCATACCAAGGAAATCTCTTCTACTATATATATATATATGCTATGGAAACATCGCTTGGAGCTTTGCTGGCACAACATGATAGAACAAGAAAGGAAAGAGAAATCTACTAAATCATCAGAATAATGGTTTCCAATGAACACAATTACACAATCATCCAAAAATATTGTCTAGCAGTTGTATTCGCTTTGCAAAAGCTTTGACATTACATGCTAGCACATTCTATCAAGTTGATTGCAAAGATTGATCCTTTGAAGTATTTATTAAACAAGGCAACCTTGAGTGGAAGATTAGCTAAATGGGTGATGATACTAAGAAAATTTGACATCAAATGCATAGATAGAAAATCCATCAAGGGGAAAGTCATTTTTTATCACCTGACGGATGCTCCTCTTAAAGATAGTAAACTGCTAATCATCGAATCCGCTGATGAAGCTATCCAACTTTTGATAGAGCACCCATGGGAAAAGTTCTTTGATGGATCATTCACACAAAAAGGGTCTAGAGCTTGTGTACTCTTTATAAATCCACAAGGATACAAACTCCCTAAATCTTACAAGATGATTTTTCCTTGCACAAAAAATGTTGTCAAGTACGAAGCCTTAGTGAATCAACTAAAGTTAGCTATCGAGTGGAAAATCATATAAATCCACATTTATGGAGACTGTTAGTTAGTGATCAACTAATTAAATGATTAACACCAGACTAAGGATGAAAATATCATACCGTACAAAAAATGGTTGATGACCTAAAGAATTACTTTGTCTTTATCACCTTCCAACAAATCCCAAGCGTACAAAACAAAGCAACCAATTCCATGGCTACTTTGGCTTCAATGTAACAATTGGAAGAGCATTAGTTATGCTATGACTTCCTGGTGGAAGAAATCCCCTTCTTGGCATATGATTCCCTAGAGTCCCAAATAGTGCATTCAATTGTGGGCACTGAGTCCTCTAGATACAGCTAGATATACTCATACCTGCGAGACCAAATAATTCCTAACGACCCTATATAAAAATGAAAATAAGAAACTTATAAGAAGTGCATCACATTACTTGATCATCGCTAATGATTTATATAGATGAGGTCTTGATGGTAGTCTTCTTAGGTTTCTAGAACATGAAGAGTCTAAATATGCACTAAAGGAAGTATAAGAAAGGTATTTGTGGGTCTCATTTGAATGGTCTCTCGTTGGCCAAGAAACTCCTTATGGCAGGGTACTTCTGGCCTTCCATGGAGAAAGATGTTGTTTAGTTCACCAAAACTTGCAAGAAATGTCAAATACATGGTAACCTGATCTATGCTCCCGCTCGAGAGTTGTTACCTTTTATCACACAATGGTCATTCCAATAATGGGCCTTTGACCTGGTAGGTCAAATATATTATTCATCATCCAACGGACACAAATTCATCATTATGACCACTAAGTACTTCATAAAGTGAGTCAAAGCAGTCCCACTTATCAAGGCAACTGGTAAACAAGTATCAATATTTATCCTGAACTATATCATATGTAGGTATGGGACACCTTCCTCTATTATAGCAAACAATTGGGGATAGGTCAAGAGGAAAGATATCAATGAATTGTGTTAGAAATTCCATATTACCCAGCACTATTCCTCTATCAACTACCCACAAGAGAATGGACAAGCTAAGGCATCCAAAAAAAACATATTGAAAATCTTACATAGGACAGTGAGAAAATCAGGAAAAGATTGGCATATCCAGTTGAATCCAGCTTTGTGGGCCTATTAAACTAGTATCAGAATGCCTACAAGGGAAACACCATTTGCCTTGGTATATGGTGTAGAATTTGTATTGCCTATTGAGGTAGAGATACAATCGCTCAGGGTCTCTTTGCAAGGACTCATAATTGATGAAGATTACCAAATTTCCAGAATCCAGGATTTACAAATGCTTGAAGAAAAGAAACAAGAAGCATTTTACCATCTGAAGGTCTATCAAAAAATAATTTCTAGAGAGTATAATAAGAAAGTGAGACACGGATAATTTCAGGTTGGTGATCTTGCACTTAGAGAGAATCCAAAAAATCAACAAAATTGAGAATAGAAGGGCAAGTTTGAACCCAACTAGTCGGTTCCCTTAATAATTATTGCAGCATTTGGCTCTGGAGCCTATCAACTATCAACTCTAGAAGAGGAAAACTTTCTTGATCCAATCAATACACTCCACCTGAAATATTTTTGCAGCTAGACATTCTAGGAAAAGAACAGTTCCAGTACAGAGAAAATGATCTTGAAAAAATCCAAAAACAAAAAAAAAAATTAGAAAAAAGTCAAAAACATTGGAAAAATTCTTGAAAAAATTATCATCCTGGTGAAAACCTGGCAAACAGGCACCTTCATGAATCACACAAAAAAATGAAAAATGAAAAATTTTGAAAAAATAAAAAAGAAGTGCCTGGGTGAAAACCTGGTAAATAGGCTCCTTGGTAGCAAAAATGGAAATTCTACCTAGTGGTGAAAACTTGGCAAACAAGCATCACTTTTAACTAACTATCCATCTATCAATGCGCAGCTTGGCTATCTCTCATGTAGGGTATTTGACTTGTTTTATTGCATGTATGAACTTTTAGTCACTTTCATAACTTTGGGTAACTCATCTCAATTGGCATCTCACCACCATAGCTTGGAATCAGTCAATGTCTTAGTCCTAGGGACTCATTCCTCAACAAGGGTAATCTCCTAACAATTTTGACAACCAAGTCAATATATTGTCAGTCGTCTCACCAATCAAAGTTAGTTATTCTGGTCTCTCAGCCACTGGACAGTTTTCCACTGACATGACAGTGTTTCTCAACACCCTAATCTATTGGTCCACTGAGAGGGGGGTGAATCAGACAAATGAAAACTTAAATACTTAAAAATGAACTCTCTAAATCACTCAATAATATTGAATACAATAATCAACCAATTTACCAATAAACTTAATAACTTAAAGAGCAATACATCTCATATATGTAAATCAATCATTCAAACTTAGCAATATCATATTAACTCGTATAACTCCAAATATAAATTGGTTGACACCAAATTTAACGAAGAACCCCAATTTGGGAAAACCCTCTGTAGGAATTGTAACCCACAATAAAAATGTACCCTTCTAAAGTACACTTGGTTAAGAACTTATTGTTGGTCATCAAATCAATAGATTGGATTTCCTATGGACTTGCCAATCCAATGCTTGGAAACCCAAGTGATTTGGCCAACTAACAAGTCACAACCAAGGCAAGGTTGGAATTTCTACAATTCTGGCTCTGCAAAACCAAGGTTGGTAGGCCTATACCTTGACTTATCCTTCAAGTTACAAGGATTTTTATAGCAGATAAGTAACACTTCAACCTTCTCTCTCAAGTATGGCAAGGCACTTGAAAGAAATTGATCTAACTGAAAGAAATATATCATGAACTATAAATTGAAATACTTTAAGTAATTGAAAGAATTTTTAGTAAATGTGTACATAATTTGAAATGAACAGATAGATAAGATATCACAAAATTATAAACAATGAACTGAATAACTATAATCCAAATAATGATTAGACCAGTTCCTTATTCTACCATGGGCAATAGAGTCAAGATCATTCCAATCTTATGTTCAACCTCAGAGACAGTTTTACAAGAAAA